>CABPRJ010000001.1:4858213-4983585 GCA_902439185.1 Cinara cedri
ACATCTTTTTTTTTACTATAATTGAGAAAAACTGAGAAAAAACTGGAAAATCTACTTATTTTATTATTTTGTTGCGATTCAGTTCAAAATAATAGGCCGCTTTTTAAAAGGGGTAATGTATATTAATTTTTTTTTTTTTTTTTTCATGAATATTTGTAGTTCGGCATTTTATGAAAATTATAAGCATCGTGGCATTTCAAAAAATGATATGTTAAACACATAGAATTTCGCTTTTTTTTTTATTGGTGATTTACCGTTGTACAAAAATAAATTAATACAATTTCTTCAAATACCTATATATTTGTATACGTTCCTACCTTTTATCCGTGTCTTTATTTATTATTCTATAGTAATTAAGGAATATTAATGATATTGTAATAATAAGTAATCCATAATAATAATATTATTATTAAATACCAACTCGCAAGATCGAGAGGAGGGGAGAGATGTTTTCGGAGTGATTAAGTCGTATAGAATTTTCACTACAAAACATAATTAATGTTTTTCTTGAAAATAATAATTAATAATTTTGGAAAAATTAGAGGGAGGATTTGGAACTCGAAGATTTTTACGCCTTTATTTACCGCCAATATAGTAGACAATACTCGTGAAAATTTTGCTGAAAAGAAAAAGAACGTTTCGGCTGATAATTGTATGTAGGTAATGCTTTTATTTTAAAATAAACATAATTGTTACAAAGGTATTATTTTTTCTTTTAAAACACATGGCGATACAATATATTAGACTATTTTGGTTGGTTTAACTTAAGCGAAATTATTATTTTTTTTTTTTTTTTTTATATTTGTTGTATGTGGTCTACTTCCGGATTAGCGTTCTGGATTATTTTAGATTGCTGTCTAGATTTAGACAATTTTGCTCTACTACCGGATTGTGCCGTGTGGTGCCCAGAGTGGTTTGATCTACCATTTTTGTTAGGTAATGAATTATGTTTGTTTTTCTGTGCATAAATCTTTTGCTTTTGACGAGAAACGGACGGTTGTACGACCGGAGCGGTAGAACCCGAAATGTCGGGACCGCTTGCCGTTCCCGAACTACTAGCCTTCGAGACGTCGTTTCCTACCAGTGATGTTGATTTTACTTCATTTGGTGTGCTGATCACTTTGGCGCCGATCTGTAAACGCATTTTTATCACATAAAATTAATTCAATTAATAAATTATTCCATAATTCATGCAGATTATAATACAATATAAATACCTACACATATGTATCTAAATATATATTTATACATATATAAATAAGGACTCGATTTTGAAAAAAAAAAAAAATGATAAAAATCTCAAAGATGGGTTTGGATTTGGGCAAACTAAGTATCCCGGATAGACTTAGAAGGCTGTAAGGGAACTGTGGGTGACAGGGTGTTTCTGAATAATGTGTCACTACTAGCATTATCATACTCTAGGATTTACTTCAATAATAAAATGATTGGCATTTTGTGCTTTCTAGCTTCAAAACCTAAGATATTTCACGATTTTTACTTAAACTGAATGATTCCTTTCTGAACCTATTCGACATTGCTCTATTCCCCCTCCCCATCCTGAGTATAATAATACTAATAGAGGTACATTATTCAGAAACATCCAGTATGTAAATTTTTAAACAGTGTTTTACGTTTGCAGAACCATCTGTTGGACTATTAGAACCGTTTGCTTCTAATAGCGAGCTTGTTAATGTCTGTTGATTTTGTTCACCTTCTGTCTGGAATCATAATGCAATATAAAAATACTTGTACATTTTTTTTTTTTTTTTTGATATTCGACTCGACTAGACTTACTCCGTACACGCTGTGTGTGATCAACAAAACTGCAAATACCCATGTTGGATTCATTTTTGATAATATTGATGTGTAAAACGCTTGGTGTTCAAACAGCCTCGATAAATATATTTATTGATTTATACCGTAGTTCGTCCACAACATGAAAATTTAATTTGTATATTTCAACACCGCGTTCTTGACGAATATGGAATTAGCTCGATTTGGTGATGTATTTATATACCGTCGTTAGATCGGTTTAGACGGACACATCCGATAACAATACAAAACACATGCGCGCAAATGATCGATGAACGCGTACGGTTGAAAATAATTGAAACAGGTGAATTGTCGTAATTAAGTATATTATTATGTCGGAAACAACAAAAATCGGTTAAGTAGCCGACCCAATAATATTCTATTGTGCGATTGGCGTTCAATTATACACCTCTTTACAAGTAGTTTATAAAAAAAAAAATACATAAAAAAAAAATGGTAACTAGTAATTACCATTATTTCCATAATATTGTGTAATCGACGTTATTACACAGACACACATCATGTATAATGAGGAACGAAATACAAATATAATTTTCCGTTAACACAACGTCAATAAATTATTGTTATCGTTATTAGCATTTTTTAGGTTCTAAACGGATCGACGAATGCATTGGTTTTACTTTGATGTGTGCTTATTCCTTTGCTTTTATAAAATGTTTTTTTGTTCTGTCTGCATCCAGTTAAAAAAATGATAAAGAACTATTTTATTACATTTTGGATCTAATTGGTGTATTGGTGTGAATTATTGAGACACTTATTTTATGATTTTTCCAGCAGTTATCATAGTATTTAGAAAAAATCGAAAAAAAAAACGTATAGGAAAAATTGAAAATATTTACAAAGCGGTGGCGTAACAGTTTTATTATTATTATCATTTTTTTAAAAATTTGTACAATTTTTTTTCTACCAAAAATCATGCTCTCAATTACAAGAGTACCATCTTTTCTAAAAGAAAATATTGTCTTATTGGTAAGTAATTTGTTCCGAGTAGTTTTTATAGTAATTGAGAAAAATGAAAAAAAAAAAAAACGTGATAAAAAGACAAATAAATTTACGGCGTTAAAGATTACATAGATTTTAATTGCTTTTTTTTTTAGTTATTTGATGGAAAATAATGTTAGAGTAAACATTTTCGCCAAATACCTTAAATATCATTTTTTATTAGTGGAAACTGTTCTACATATTCTAGCTATTTGTTAGTTGTTTTTAAGCCGATATTCAAAATTTTATAATTTTTATTTGGTTTAGTGTAAATATAATTTTGAAGTGCTTAAAAATTTAATACGAGATTCATTATAATTTTATCTCGTTGAGTGAAAAAAAAAACGATTAAGCATAATGTAGTCATATTACATTTTAAGATCAAATTTTGACGAAAATTAAAACGTGTGCAACCAAAGTACCAAAATCGTTTTACGTTGCGTACAGACATACATTAAATAACTTTATATATCCTACCTTCCCACCGGCAACAGTGGCAAACCCGTTAGCAGTATTAGCTCTTTTTTACATTATTCTATTAATAAAATAAATTGGGGTTAATTTGTCTCGGCTTCATCGTTTCAATAATCCGTTATTTTGGCAAAGAGACCTGGTTATACGTAATTAATTAATACCTAGATGCACAATATATCCGGTAAAAACGAATTTCGGTCTAAAATAATATATAATATGCATATTTTTTTTTTTTTTAGATTCTAAACTTATCATTGATTTCGGTATGGCGTGGTTTTTTTTTCGTCAACAAATTTTCGACTCGAAATCTTGACCTGATAATCAACTTCAGGGGTGGTTGTTGGTAGATAATTTTGCTTAATTGTCTTGCATCAGAAAGGTGATTTTTGTTTTGTTTTTGTAATAGTTAGAAATTAACACCATTTTAAATCGGTCAACGAATGCTTAAACAAACTTCACACATAATCGTTTTTCACTTGCAATGAAGTACATAAACTTAATTAACGTACTGTACCCTAAAATTGTCATAAATAAAAGAGGGTGCAAGAAATACGTTTTAGATTCTGAGTGAAGCAAACAAGCTTATGGTTTTACAACTATGATTTTTTTTTTTTTACAACTTTTCTACCAAACAACTTACTCGAATTTTTAAATGTAACACTTTTTCTGAAAGGGAATCGTTGTGGAGAGGTACTTTAAAGAGGTCATTTTTCAATTTTCTCATGAGTTTTCTTATAAAATTTGAAAAACCGAAAAAAAAGTCGGGAAAATGTACGAAATATATTACTAAAATATTACTATTTGTTTTTCCTGTGCACAACTTTTCTACCAGAAATTTTGCTCAGATTCACAATAAAATCACTTGTTTTGAAAGAAAATTTGACTGAGAAGGTACTTTAAGCAAGCCATTTTTCGATTTTCCCATGAGTTTTCCCAGAAAATGTGGAAAACCAGGAAAAAATATGGGGAAACCGGGAGAAACGCGGTTATCATAAACAAGAACGCGCGAATTTTCGTTTAAAAAAAATAATCGAAAAATACTATGACGAATATGTTGAATAGTGAAGTGGCCGACACGATATTATTTTATACATAATTAGCTGTTCCGCCCGTTTTGATTTTGACCGTGTCAGTAAAGAATAAAGCAAATAAGTAGAAAGTGGGAAGTCCACCTTTGGCGGACTAAAGGTATTCTATTATGACATATATTTTTAAATTTTGATAATTACTATTGACCTCAAGCATTAAATATTTCTGGATGCACCTCGTTAAGTGTCTTATTTTTGTGGGTGCACTGAATCTCATCAGCAGGCACCATGCCATTTATTTTATTGACTTGCTCGTTAATTGATGAAAGTATTGCTCTTTTCCGAAACCAACTCAAGGTCTTAGTAGAAATGTTAGATATTTCTTGATAAATATAAAGTCTATAGTCTTGATCAGCAGAAGTTTTATTACTATGTACTTAACTGTTAAAGACAGTTTACAATTTTATTGCATACAAATATGGCGCATAAATACTATAGAAACGTTTTGACCAACCTTTTAAATTTTTTTTTCATTTCATTCTTGGTTGCTAAGGTAACTCAAAAAAATAAATAATAATAATAATACCTAAAAACCGAATTTCGTGGGATAGTTTTCAATAAGGGATGGATCTCAATAAACCTTTCCCGAGACTCGACCGATCCGTTATTTTAAACCACATCAAAATCCATTCAGCCGTTTAGGAGTTCATCCCGAACAAAAAAAATTCACCTCATTTTATACTGTGCATTGATGTGTTACAGTTAAAGCCCGAAATCCGTTAAAACTAGTTTTAACTAATCAAAAATACTTTCCAAAAATCCCTTTAATCAATTTTGGTTTTAACTAATTAAAATTAGAATTAACCTACATATTCCTACATATATATATTTTATACATATTAACATATTATTATGTTATACAGAGTGTTCCTCAGTGTTTTCCTTACGCTAATAATTCTGTCATATTTTTTTTTTTTAAGTAGCTTTAATGTCTTATAGATATTAGGCGTGAAAACAATTAATGTTCAATAGAAGATAAATAATTACCGGGCTGATTGTGATTCCTTATCGCGTAATGTGTTATTCTATTGAAAATTATTTGTTATTATGCCAATTTTCTAGAAATCAAAACGGCTATTACTAAGAAATTAATGATCGGACATGAGATTATGACTTATGTTACATTAAAATGTTTAGAATATTATATTTTACAAAATCGTTATTTTGAAAATTTTAAAAAGTGGACAAATAAAATTATATTGTTCAGTGATTAAGGGAAGAAAATAAAAATGTAATTTTCCTTCACATATGTATCCACCTCACACAAAACCGAATTGAAAAAAAACTGAATATTGACAGAGTTATTAGCATGAGGATAACACTGTATATAGGTATAGAAATGTACACATCCGATCGACATTTAATTCATGCCACGCGTTTCAAAAGCCTTTACAAGTGGTTTACAAAACGTTTCTTGTTTAATATGTACCAAATATAGAATGTCCAGTAATAAAATCGTCCAAAATATAAGGTCCATTATAGTTAATTATATATCCAATGTTTAATACCGAATGTGAATAAAATGGACAAATATTAAACGTCCGACACTCCAATGGATATACGAGAACAATGTAATTTTATACTAGACATTTTACCAACGAAACTATAATACCGTAAGTATACGTATTTCATTTTATACGTAACACGACAATAATTTGGTATAGTTGTATTCTTTGTCACCGCATAAATCCCTCTCGTCCGTTTGCTTTTGGCTTTTAATAAAACATTTAATTCGTAACTTTACAATATATCTGTATAGATTACTCTGGTAATACGCATCACAATAAAACATATTATCGGTTTAAACACAGGTATGATAAATAATTTTTTGTTGTTGAATTTGATTTAAGTATCTAAAGATAATAAATAGACTTGCGAATGGAGAAAATGGTTCGTAAAGTTTTTGGAAAAGGTAAGTATAAATATTTTCAGTTTTAAATCGTATATATTTAAATAAAAATAAATACCATAGGTAGGCCATTGGAGTTGTAGGTGGGAAGTTAGAAAGGTAGTATATAGGTAAGACAGTTTAATTTACATCTGTAAGTGACTATAAATCATTACAAACGAAAAACGATTCTGGACTAAGTCGGTTAAAACATTTTTCGATAAACTTAATTAATTTAAAAATTTATTAGTAAATTACAAGAATTCTTCGAGCTTTTAACGAATTTTAACATAGATTTGAACTTTTTAAACTGAAAAAAGTAATTTAATCAAACGTTGCTACCAGAAACCCCCACAAAAATCATCAACAGAAATCATCGGGAGTAAATAATTAAAGCATGTGTTTTGGTAGAAATGTTAACAACAGACTAAAATCGTATATCATAGTAAAACAATATTCCTCACTACCGTCAGGATGTAATTCAGGATGAACTATTACATCATGAGTATAAATTATAAATTAAAAAATTGAATGAATTTCATGTATTTTAAAGAGAATGTTTAAATTTCTACATAATTTCAACAATTATGTAAACTACAGTTTCTGTAGTTTAACAAGACACTATTTTTGACCCAACTGGTCCCTTTTGATTTGTCTCTGTTGTTTTTTAAATTGTCTCTTTGCCTTATAGTTCCTGCACATTTTCGAGATCGGATTGTCTTTTAAAAATGACTTTTTCTTGACAACCTGCACCGGTTCCCCTGGGTATCCAAACACGGGGTTTCCGTCAGAAGGTCCGACGGGGTTTCCGGAAGGAGGTCCAGCGGGGTTTCCGAAAGGAGGTCCAGCGGGGTTTCCGAAAGGAGGTCCGTGTGGTGGTGGCACTCCGTCCTTTGTGAACTTCAAGCTGTTCATCATCTTTCCGATCACAGTTCGGCTGGCCGAAGGCGGTGTTGGTACTAACTTCCTTAATTTGGTCCAGTGCACGCCACGGCCGTCCACTGTAATAGTGCGCACGTGATTTTTCGTCTCGTGCGACACGTGCACCGCATGAAACTTCATTCGCATGTTGTCGAACTTTCGCTTAAGTTTTCTTGGCGACAACACGTGGGCTGCGGCTTTTATGGCCTTTAAAGCCATCTTGGCGGGTACCACGAAGAACTTTGTGATGATTTTTCCAGACCCTTTTACCGGAACTGCGATCACCGCTAAATTGTTGTGCTCCGACACCACATAGCCTAATTCGGAACCTGATTTCGGGTCTTTCATCAAGACCACATAGTTCTAAAAACAAAATAAAACCAACAGACAGTTAAATACATAATAACCCGTGTACTAAATAACTGTACGATCAAACTAATAAGTAAAGTTCCAGTTTTTATGTAAAAATAGTTGTCCTGTCCAGCGTTGCCCGTGTCAAACATATATGAAATAAAAATATTTTCTTTCTGGATATTAATGCCCCGAAAAAACACTGAAGTTAACCGTTATTACCTTTAATTTTCATTTCAAACTTGTATGAATTATTATAAATTATGAACTACTATTTTGTATACAGCCCAAATTACTGCAGGTTAGGTGTACTATTTTTACTGATCAGATTAGAGGTTTCAATATTTTAAAAACTACTCCAGACAATGCGGACCATTTTGTGAAAAACCGCTTAAAATTGGTCTATATTTTGTTCGTGCGTTTGTGAATGATTGTTCCTAGATAAGCGCATCTTCTTGGCACTATTTGTGGACCGGCCATGGTTTAATTTCTTATCTTCATGAGCATTATGCGATAAATAAAAAAGTAACCAGGAATAGAAAAAAAAGCACAGCTGTTCACAGCAACAAACAAAAATTGTAATACGTCGAAAACGTAATTCACTGTAGACGTCGTAAAATGGCCATAAACTATACGATAATGACGTAGATAATGAAGACAGTACATATAGGAAATTATAATTGGATAGAAAACATAGATACCATAGATATAAACCGATCGTAAATATTAATATATTACATTTTAATTGCATAGATCTAAATTTTTAACTAGCACTTTTCAACAAGTCTCCTTGATGCAATACGGTAAATAGAAAAATCGATCTAAATAAAAGCCTTGAACTACTAAACATTTTCAAAAAACAATCAAACTATCGAACACGGTTTATAGAATCAATGTACCTTATACACTGAATAATTAAGTAAAAGTTGTTTATTGCTCTTAAAAATGGTAACATTATAATTGGGATTTTTTCAAAATAAAATAGAATAGCTCTCTGTGGAACTTTTTTGATTTGTTTTATAATCAAATTTCACTTAACAGCGTGGTCGAGTTAAATGAAACGATCGTCTGACGGTCACTTCGTAATTGTCTATATTTGCCTATTATTAATATGTCACCAGAAACTAGAGGTAGGTAATGTAAAGCCTTCGTTCAGCCTTCCGTCAAACAATGGCTACCATAGTGGCTGCTCAACTTGAATTAGGCGACCCACAATGCAGGGAAGGTTATTACATCCAAAGGTTAACAAAAATGATTTTTATATATATTTTTGTTTTATAAATCTTATCTACCAGCTTTTAAAATTACATTTTTCTAGTTTTAGAGAATATTTTGCGATATTAATTGTATTTTTTTTAATAATTGGGGAAATCCGGAAAAAACGAAAATATTTGCACAAAAATTTTCAACTAGAAACTACCCTTTATTTTGAGCAATATTTTCGGTAGATAAATTGTTCACTGACCAAAAAGGACACAATTATAAAACCGATACATTTACATTTCTCGCTTCGCTCAAAAAATAAAATATGAAATACAATAATACATTTAAGTCAAAATTATTAAAATAATTCAATTTTGTTAAAATACGACTGTTACGATACGATGCAATTTCGCTGGTAGAATCATCCAACATTTTTAATTAGTCAAATTAACTAAATATTTAAGTTTTTTAAAATGGTTAAAAATTATGTTAATTATTTTTCCTTTGGAAATAATTACAGCAATTTATACTATTTTTTTAAATAAATATCCTATTACAAAATCTATCGATTTTGTAACAAATTAAAATGTTTTTTTGCGTTTAAATTTAAGAGCACATCTGTTTTTAAAACAAATACTGTATTAAAAAACAATAGTATTTACAATGTGTTCTACAGTTTAACCAATTATTAGCGAATTAGTTTGTAAAAAAATTAGGTATTAGTTTCAGTTGTTTATACATTGATAACCACTTTTTTGCTTATCTCACACCCAACATATCTAACGATCCCTTATTAAAATACGTAAAAAGATAGAGGCGCCAGTTTTTAAAATAATGATTCCAATAAATTATTTCTGTATGAATTCTCACTTGTGTGGACCTGCATACATGCCTTTTTAATATTCATATACGCCTCCACTCTTAATCACGGTAGCGATTTAACAAATCGCAATAAAGCGATATTAGAACATGGGCAAAAATATCATGTTTTAATTTAAAGAAAAAAAAAACCAGAAATAACTAACAACAAGTATTTGAAAAACGAAGATGTTGAAAACTGTGTAAGCTTATTATCCTTAATTTTCTACTTTGAATCGAAGAAATCGATAAAAATAAAACTGGCTGAAGTAGAACTGGATTTTGTAGAATTTATAAAATAAAATAATAGTATATGTTATTTACTAACCTTTTTTAATTGTTGAATTTGACGTATTTTTGGATACTTTTGGATACTTTTAGCAGCTCCCTCTAGTCTAGATCAAATGAGTTCATACTCGGGAATTAGAGCTTTTTTTTCATAGAAAAATTGACGTGATAACATTTTGGTTGAATGTCGAATATACAACCATGCTTTGACAAGAAGAGTGTGTTTTTAGATATGTACATCCCACAGACTCCCATAATAGTGGTAGTAAAATTTTGTACATATGCGATATAAGCATCAAGAACATTTCATTTTAAGTTTAAACTTTCAACATCCTCCCCCAAACAATCTTTTTCTCATATTTCTTGTTTTCACAAGAAATACCAGATTTTAAGTACCGTTACCAAAAGGAGGTTTGGCTCATCGAAATAAGTAATAGGGATAAATATTTAATGCATAAATAATATTTTTATCAAAATTGTGCATATTGTGGCTTTAGAAGGTTCCAACTTCCAATTTTTCCTCGTCTGCTTGTTAGTTAGTAAAGATCTTGAGAATTATGCTTTACCTATTCTTATAAAAAATATTTTGTTCGATTCCTCGTTCATTCCAAGTCGGCAGGTAATAGAATGCTTAAATATACCTGTAAGAGGGATGAGGTAGTAAACCCCGGAGGATAGAAACACGGGATATACAGCCACGGATATTATTATTTGTGTCAGTATTGCCTTTGAAAAATTTAAATTTAAATTATATTGTATTCGAAACTAATGTCCCTATTATTATGGTTTCGCGAGTTTCTTTGATCTGACGGTTGGTACCTTTTCGGAGGATTGTTTTTTTTTTATATATATATATATACATAGATCGAGTATAATCCGAAATTCTTTCACAATACGTCATGTATATATATCATGGAAAACATTTATTTTTTTATCTGGATAGGTATGTTTTTTTTATTTTATCGTATCTAAATCAATAAGAAATAAGTTTTATGATCCATAATCTAGGATAAATAAATGAATAATTTGAATAAATCATTTTTAATCAAAATTAATATACCTAATTATAAGAAAAAAAAGGTAAAATATAATGATATTTGTATATCGAAATAAACAAATTAATATTAATATGATTTAATAAATTTAACTACTATAATAGATTAAATGTTAAAACTAGTACACATTTACCACTTTTAGGAATTTGTGATATGATAAGTAATAAACCATAAAATTTGTTTCCAACATAAATATTTTTAGTATTTTTTTATTATTGTCTAGATCACTATTTTGGTTCAGTTCAGACATTATACAATCGTTTGATAAACTTATTTACAATATGTTTACATTTTAACCCCGCTTTGAAACTCATACATCAACTATATATTGACACTGTAAAATCGACAAAATGACGAACTACTATCAACATTATCCGTTTTATACTAGAAACATTAGAAATTATAATATAGTTTACGTAGGATTTTGAAATATGACAAATGTCAGTCCTTAAAGTTTCGCAAGATAGGATTTCAATGAAGTTTTCAATTTTGTTTTTTTTTTTTTTGTACTCAGTTGCTTTATCTGAAGTTAGACGTTTAATAACCATAATCAGAGATAACGAAAAACATATATTCTACTGATTTTAACTACCTATCTATTTCATTCCCACTGGTAGTCTAGGACCTAGGTAACTTAAAAATTGAAAAAAAAAAATGTAATAACAATAAACCAATGTATCGAAATTTATTTTTAGCGTTTTAAGTTTTCTAAAAAAATCTATAGGGAATCTAGAATAATTTTTTTCAAACAAAATATCACCGGATGAAAAATCAGTATACATTAAAAGGAAAAAAAATATACATAAGTAAAAATATTAGCTTCTTCACCACATTCAGAACCTAAAAATAAACCCAAACGTCTATAGTATAATATACACTTAGTATAACTCACTTGCATTATTACAATGAAAACTAACGCGGAGATCACGAACAAATTGTCGGTTTTCATTTCGATGATTGTGTAACCTCTAAAAATATTATTTATGTAAATCAACTTTGAATATAATATTTATACAACAATGGACCGTTCAAAATTCAAAAATATTTTCTAATAACATCGAACCTTAGAACACAACATTAAAACACGCGCTGTACGTACATATGATGTGACAAACACCTCATAAATATAGAGAAAAAACGTGTACTATTTGAAAACAATGACAGATTTATGTAAATATCGTATGTTACCAATCGTATTACCAATGGTTGTATATTTTGTATTTTATTTTTTAGATTCTGAGCGTAGCGAAGGTGCATTGGTTTTATTATGATTTATGTTTATTTTTTAATTATGTACTTTTCGAATGGAATTTGAAAATCTTTGATAACGGTCAAATTATACGCGCATAATATTATATGCATTTTATTAAGAAATACGATTGTTCACCGTAGTATTTCTGAACAAAGCAAAAGCACAAAGAGCTTGTATAGTATAGAGAATTTTTTTTTTTTGCTTAAGAAAAACTTTTTCGGTTGCAAAAATGAACTGATGATTTCAAGTTGTACCTACCTTAAATTATGCGGATTATGCTTGATGGTTTTTTATTTGAAACATTAATTGAAATTCTCAATAATTCACCCTTAGAACTCCGTGTCCTCCTAGGCACTTTTTAGTTAGTATAAATATGCTACAATTTATACACATGGTACCTTAAAAAATGCAAATTTTTCATTGCCTGGTATAAAAAAGATTTATAGATTCCTAATAAAATTTATGAAAACTGTTAACAAATAAAAATACATTGTTTTTATTGGTTTTTATTTCTGGGTTATCAATTAAAGTTATAATTAGGTAGGAAAATACTTAAACTGTAAAATATAAACAGTTTAATGAACTCTGCTCTGTAACTTTTTTGATTGCAATTATTTGTCATTACTTTAGTTATATGAACTAAATTTTTCAGTGTCTAATAATAGAATTATACGGCATAAAATTATCCATCATGCGAATATCTGGTTCTGGTTAAATATCTAAAAATAGAATACTCGGAAAATACGTCTTTGATGATACAGGTCTATGCATTTTTTTTTTTAAGGGTTTAACTGCAAAGCTTGTTAGCTATTAGATATTACATATTATAAATGTTAGGTGCTAGGTTTAGATGCAATACTACATATTAAAATGTTACGTATTATATATTATTGAGGCTAAGTTAGGTTTAAAATTGCAATTTACTAAGAATATTTGTAATACTTAAGAAAGCGATGATTTTCGATCAATTTCGTCAAGTGCTTCAATTATGTTAAGTGGTATGTTCAAGTCAATGAGTGTTGAAGTATACTGTGTGCACTCCTACATTATGTGTTTAATAGTAAGTGCTTTGTGGCATGTTTCACATACAGGTTGAGGCTCTTTACAAATTAAGTATGAGTTTGTGAAAAAGGAGTGTGCGATTCTGATGTGGGTTCTTATTGGGACGTCTTGTCAGTTGAAATCTTAAGGAGTGTGCCATTTTTTTTTTGATTGTTTTTTTTTTTAATTGTTGAGATTGCTTGAAGTTGGTATTGAATTTCAATGATGTTGCGAATACTTATTATTATACTGTTATTATATTATTTAGGATTTAGCACTTGGTCGTTTTAGTATTTAAAAGAATTATAATATTATACTTGTGACGTTTCGTGAATATCGTTTACGTAAAATAGATCAATTGTTGGCGCTGCTTCTCGAAAAACGATGAGAAATTACTATCCCGGTATGTTATTGTAACCGTCTCCACCGCCACGACACTATTGTCAAACACGTGGATTTATTTAAAACAAAACAAAAATAATAGAACACGAAGAATTCAAATACGCTGTCTAGTATATTAGATGGTTACGAATTGTATGGTATTGTATGGAGGAAAAAACTATAATCACCCAATGGCCGATAATAAAATTAACATTAGATGAATAGTGAGACACTACAGTATTTTTGCTGTATCTCAGAAATACACAATTCTTGTAAGGGTTATAAATTTGAACAAAAATGATTGTGCATAAATCGTGGATGAATCATAATATATTTGTATAAAACTATAAAAGCTATTTAAAAACTAATTCCAATAAGTAAATATTTTATGACTTATAAATACTTTTTATAATATTTGCGAATATACAAAAACATAAATACAATGACTTTTTTTAATATCAATATAGTACCGAAAAAAAAATCGAACAAATATATAAATTTGGTATAAATTACGTTAATAGTTTTATAAAAAAAATATTTACCTCTTACCTCTTACTCAAATTCTACAATATATTTGAACATATTTATCACAGTTCCTTTCTCAGGAAAGCTTTTAGATTATGAGCAAAGCAAGGAGTATATTAATTGTCAATATTCTAAAGTACTTGAGTATTGGTATTTAAATACTTTTCCAAGTATTGAATACGGATTTTAAATACTATTTATTGATATCGCCAAAAACCTTTTACTTTATAGTATATTAACATTGAACAACCATTAACCTAGTTTTCAAAATGCGCAATCAGTTATCATCCAATTACAATAAACAATATCGTCAAAACAGTTTGTTGTCTAAACTAGTAACTAGTAACTTGCTCGAAACTGCATCGTCGAAATATGCTAAAAATAAAAACAAACATAAAAGGACGGAATAGGTATCCTCCGTAATTCGATTATAAAACTGTATTATGCAGGTCAACTATATACACTTTCCATATTTATAGTAATGAGTTACAAAAATTTCGTAGCACATTAAGATGGTGTCTACGAAGATTATCTGTGTCGTAGCTTGCACTTTTTTTAGAGCATTATCCAATATTTGTTTTTAAATTAATTAAAAAAAAAAATCACAGCTGTCTCCAAATAGTTGAGATAATGGCACAATAGGACTCATTTTATATTTACTCAGTATGGAAGTTGAACATTTTTAAGTTGATAAATTTCCAATATTATTTATTCTAAGTTTTATACACTTAAATTAAATTAAATTCGACGAGTCCTCCATACCAAAAACGTAAATGCCCCATTATACAAATAAGAACACGAAATATTTCAACCAAATTTACTTGGATCTAAATGGGGTGTTTTTAGAAAGATCTGAAATATCGGTATACATATTTTAAACTTATTTTCGTCATTATAGCCCTAGCTGCATATAAAATAAAACACACACATTCTTACATGGAAACATCCGTTTTCAATGAAACCTTTTAATATTCTTGTTTTGTCAAACAACTCTGAATAATACAATTGGACCAATTATAAATTGGAAAGTCGGTTATTTTCAATATTATTATAATATTTACTATTGGAAATATTCAATAATTGACAATAATATTACCGTACAGGTAATAATATCCATTATCTATTATGGTCATATTAATTATATACATACAGCTAGCGCTTCAATATTTATCTAAAGGGCCAAATTCTACTGGCGACACAAAAAACTGGACTTTCTCCATTAAACACTAACTTTGATGGCTTATATTTCTATAACGGTTCGATGGGCTAATCCTCACACAAATATGTAGTTAAGACAAATAAATACAAATCACGTGATAACTAAATTTCGGCCATGTCCACTTTTTACAATGATCGTTCAATGATCGTTCAATGTGCGTATACTTGCGTCAAATAATGCAGCCCTTACGCGCAGTGCTGTGCCTAGCGAAATCGGTACCCACCTGGTGCCAGAAAAATTTACCGATGAGCAAAAGAAAAAAATTGAGCATTTAATAATACGTTTATCGTAAAAATATTCAATTACAGAACTTAAAAAAAATATCAATAGCAACCCTGTAGTCAAAGCGCCCGGTGCTTACACGCGGACTACCTTATTATTTATTTTTCGGTTTTATTCGTTTTAACTTCTTTTTTTGTGTATCTCCAAGTTGACTAATGAAATAACAAAAATGATTCGATTTACGTACCAAAAATACCAATAACTATGTATAAGCCCCCATTTACGGGTAGAATTCGAAGAGGCCTACATCGATATGTTATTCCTGGTCGAGAATAACATCTGTGACAAGTTTCAGCTTAATCCATTCAGTAGTTTTGACGTGGAGTGTTAACAAACATCAATCTAAATAAACTTACTAACTTCATTTTTAATATTAATAAGATAATACTATATTACATTATTATATAACATTACACATTGAAATTTAAACATTTTATAGTTTTATATTTCCATGATATATAAATCGAGTTTTTAATATAATAGATAATAATCCATTTCATCACGACGCAACGTATACAATTTGTTTTTTTTTTTTTTGTTTATTATTATTATTTGTTTTTTGAAATTATTCAATCAATTATAAACTTTTATATAGTACCTGTGTGTAAAATAATTAAAATTAACAATAAATATTTTTTAGGACTAAGTTATACATTGTATTATTTTCAATTAGGCTTGTTGGACGATGATGATGATGGGGTTGAATTACTATTAACTAATTTAATTGTTTTAATACGCTTGCATAAGGAAGCTAAATTGTCTCTGGTGTTCATTATCATAGACCATATGATCTTGACGGGTTTTATCTCTAAAAACCATTCAATGGAGTTCGACAAAATACGTTTAAAATTCGACGTCGGTGTTGATGGCTGTTGGGCGGCAGCGTTATTGTTCCCGTTGTTTCCTTTAGCCTAAAACATAATATAATCAACAAGTGACATAATTTTATGTCACAGGTTAGGTTTATTTTTCTTTAATTCTAGCGAAAAAATTAGTGTAAACGTTCGTAATATAGTTTATTATGAAATAAGAGTACACTGTGATCAGAAGGAGCACAAACAAATTTTGAGAACACGTGCAGTGTAACAAAATTGTAACCATCCGAACTTCTAGTTTTTTTTTTTTTTTTTTTTAAGGCTTTTCGAGCCTTATTAAGCTTCCCTGTAGACTGTAACACTGGCCAATACACAGACAATCTACAAACAATTCCTCTCACCTCCGCTCCTCGTGAGCACATAATTATGCAATTACATAACTTATTAGTATTACTAGCTACTTATTAATCATTTTTGCGCCCTCAATGGTGAATATTAATTAGAACAATAGTTCAAAGTTATAGTTAATAGAAAAATATATTCAATTAAATGTGTTAACTTAACTAAATCATTATCTTTGTCATGAACTATAATTTAATTAAATATACTTTAATTAGTTTAAATAAATTTGATTAAATAAACCTAAATATGTACAATTCGTTTGCATAAACATATAAGCAGTTAGTTAATACTTAATGGACTGAATATGAATGTTCAGTTTAATTATAAAATATCAAACTATTGAAATATATTGAACATTTTTCAAGTTAATTTTTTAAGCAAAAAAAACAAACTCCACCTGAGTTATACCTAACACATCTCTTTGATTAAAAGTGTGGTGAGAGATCCATTGATTTTACTATGATATGTGTGTTTTTTATTTATTCACGAGCAACTTCTCGAACAGATAACTTGCACTAATCAAAAAATAAAAAGTGAACTTTTTTGTTGAAATTGGGATGTAGTTAGTAAATTGAACAAGTTAATTTTTTGATTTTCCAAGGGGTTTTCATAATAATAAAACTGAGAAAAACCGGAATTTTACAAATTTTAATTTGAAACATAGTATTATTTTAGAACCGTCAACAACCAATATAATATAACAATATTACAAATTTTTAATATAACTAACGAGTATAACTATTGTTTATCAGCTAGTAGTTGTATTTTTTTGGTCATATTAATGTGTTCAAATATTGTATTATTATGGTAATTACCAAGGTTGCCGGTTGAGTTGCCGTCATTTCGGCCGGGCCAACTTTAATAGCAGCAGCATCGGTAGAAGTCCCATCGGGGGCACTTGCAGGAGGAGAGACATTTTGAGCGTTCGTATAAGTTATCCACTAAAATATAATTTGTAAAATATCAATTTCAAAACTCAGAAGCTTCAATATAATATTATATTACAAATTAAAAGCAGGTAGAAACTTATAATGTACTCGGTTACAACAAATTAATTCATAATTCGATTAGTACATTCGAAAGTACATTGTACTCGTAGGTACATTATAATTTATTATAATGAACTCATTGCGACCATATATATTTTACACGTTCTAAGTATTCGGTTTTAATTCGGACCAGTAAATTCACAATAAACCTAGTCCAACATTTCTATATGTTAACCTCGAATAAAAAGTAAAATTATTCGAAATATTCGCGGGGCTCAGATTTTTTTGATTAATTTTATATTCCACATTTTAATTAAAACCAAACGTTAAACTACAATATTGTAATGATAACGTGTAGCTACCTACATGGTCGCTATGGTTTTATTCCTGGTTAACACAACTTTTCAAGATTTTCACGACCAAATCGATCGGATTTTCACTCCTCACGATTGTGTAATCATCACTCTTGTCAATTCACTGCATCTTCTCTCTATCCATCTAACGCTTCTTTTGTCATTTTGTCATACCCTATAGTTTTTTTCCCCTAGGTCTTCACTCAACTACCGCTTTTAGGTTGGCTAATTTCGGTCTTCTCACCACATGTCCAAATCGTTCGATTCTCCACATCTTTTTCACAAAAATTCATTATTTTCGATACTCCTATATTATTATATCCCAGATTTCCTTGTTTAAAATATTAGTTACAATCGGAGATAGTTCGAGAAGAACAACGAATACTTTTACGTACACATTCTTATAAAAAAACTATATACGAGTATAAATCAGACAAAGCGTATTTTTCGATTTCATACAAACAAAAACTGTCTCGTCTACACAAATTCATTAACATAATGTAAAACACTTGTTATCTCGGAAAGTATTATTTTTTCCGAAATTTTTAGAAACAAGCATCTTTAAAATATCACACGCCAAATCACATCACACAAATATCACTCCTCTTCTCGCTTTAACTTAAAAATGCAATATTTCTTCAATGGGTTGACTAAAATTAACACCCACATTTATTTAAAATAAAACTTCATATGGTTATACAATTTATAATAATGTAGAAGTTTTTATTTGAAAATCAAAAGTGAATAACAGTTTTACCCTCAAAAATAAGGACGAAAACATAACAGTATTGTACCATTTGAAAGTTGCGTGTTCCTTACAGTTTTCTAAAAACTTAGTTCTAAAAAAAATTAATATTTTCCAAGATAATCAATGTCCTGTTTTACTATTTTATATAAGTTCCCAATGTGTAGAACGAATTTTGGGTACACCACTATTTCAATGAAAAATGTTGTCTGTGAATAAAGTGAGAGGTCAGAGTTTGTGAAAATTTGTTTATTGAAAAATAACCATAAACTAATGTTTGTTTTCGTAATAATATCACTTTAATCGTATATTATTTTATATAATATGCTCTCATCGGGTATAACACAGGTTTTCGACCGCAGTATGATAAACATAGTAATACGTTAACTTCGATGTTACAATATTATTAATTATGTATTTAAATTATTAAAACGATACTTAACTCGAATCGGTGCAAATATTATCACGACCAATGACAATAGTAATAACGTCCGCGGCCTAATGCAAGTCATGATGAATCGTCGCTGTTGTTTCCGAGGGCTGAACAACAACCGCACCGAAATTATTTGTCGGATTAGAAAAGATAAGTTTACATATAGATAGTAAAAGTGTTTTTTTTTTTTTTTTTTATGTTGTTTCTTTGAAAATTGTCAACTGACGATTTAACGCGACCGATACGTTACCTATACTGTTTTTTTATATTTTATCAGATGCCGTTATTATTTAATATTATTACCGTAGCACTGCTATACCGAGGTAGGTACATAAAAGTTTTGATAATTATATGCGCACAAGTGTCGTGAAAATACAAACACGAAACTGTCGTATCAAAAAAAAATATATATACATAGGTATAATGTCGATAGTTATTATTGCCGCCTAACCGCAATTCGGCGACGACTGAAAACACTTAATTTAATATTTAATTTCCTATACGCTAAAAATAAACAAATAAAAATATTGAGACGAGTAGTTAACAATAATATTATTGTTACAATAGTTTTGTCGTTTTGGTGGGAGGGTGTGGAGGGGTCAAAGGAAATGCCTTCGGAATCAGTGTGTAATAATTGAATCGCATACCTAATAGAGAAAAAAAACCATGCTGATTAAAGTATTTAAAGTTTGGCCATCAGCACTACTTAGAAGTAATCGTTTTAATTTTTATAAACTACACCAAGTATGGTATAGATTATAGAAAAATCCAATTATTGGGTCTAATTGCAGAAAATAAAAATAAAAACCCTTGAATTTGGTAAATATTTAAAATCACATTTTGAGCCCATGTTTTTTAAACCCAGTATTATTATGTCAATGATTATTTCACCGATGACTAAACTATTATTTTACCTCTAGATCATCAAGTAGAATGCTTTCCGATTATATTTTTGAAAATTACATAATATCCGAAAGCTCACATTATCATCCTGAAATCTGTGCCTCATTTATACACTCATTTACAACAGCCACCAATGGCTCTTTATAATTTCAAATTCAATACTAAGTTTTATTTGGCCCATCCAAATATTTATCAATTTAAATACATTTTGTTAAATGTATAATGCAGAACATAGGTACATAAAAATGAGAAGTACCCATATAGTTAACACTAAAAACGATATAAAAACCAAAGAAAAAATAATCACAGACCAAATGCAGCTGTTTAAACAAATTAAAGGAAATAACACGATTTGAATTTGTTCAAAGTTTATCGCATACATTTTTACCAAAACAACAATTTTTTCATTATTATTATTTAAGTATATACAAATATTATACAGTATATACACACGAATCAATTATTATATAGATATTGGCCAAATTTTAGATTATGAGTGGAGCAAAGAAGCGTATGGTATACAAAGATGTTTATTTTTTTTTTTTTTTCTGTGGACAACTTTTCTACCAGAAATCTTGCTCCGATTTTTAAGTGTAGCATTTTTCAATTTTCTTAGGAGTTTTTTCATCAAAAGTGGACACCCGAAAAAAAAAACGGAAGAAAAACGGGGAAATTTACGAAATGTTGAAAAAAAAACTGACATACTTTGCAAGATGGGTGCAGCCACTGTTATTGGTGAGAAGTAGCGGAAGTAGAATATAGTCGTATAGAACGCAAAATAATTTATATCTATAAGCAACGATAAACCATTGCTTACTTAAAAACGGTTCTGAGCGGAGTTCAACAATATATTTGTCATATTATGGTAAAATAATTAAATAGGCATTATTTTTTTTTTTTTTTTAACAATAATTGTTTAATATTGTACCGATTTTCCTGGTTTTCCTGGTTTTCTCATGTTTCTCCCCGGTTTTTCACTTAACCAGAATTATATAATGCCTATTCAATTATTTTACCACATTATTACATGTATATTGTTGACAAAGAAACTATACTATCAAATTAACTCAGCTCAGAATCGTATATTCTTAGCAATGGTTTACCATTACTTACATGTATACATACAATTTCCGCTCTATTACCTCTTTAACTTCTCATCTATAGCAGTGGCTACACCCACGTGCGAAGTTAACAGACTTTTTCAAAATTAACTTTAAACAAAAAAAACAAATTTTTAATCATACTTAAAGCAAAAGATTTTGTTACAAACAGTTTACTGTCCTAATTCTGCAAAAATGGGAAGGCAAATGTTTTATATCTTGAAGTTTAATGGGACTCAGTTAGCATTTTAACATGGACTTAATAAGAAGTATATTTTAAATTTCAGAGAATTCAATTAGTATATACCCTAAAACAACCCGAGACTCAATTCGTTCTAAACGATTTTATTGGGACTATTAGGCGTATACTAGTAGCCTACCGAGGTCAAAAAGGTCGATAATTCTAATACGAATTGCCTCCCGGGTATATACGAGTTGTCTCTCGGCAAACTAAACTCTAAACTTCATCGCAAACGAAAAGGGTCTATTACTATACTCTATAGTCTATTCCAAATAAGTCGGGAAAAAATCACGCAAGCATGTGCACTGTCACTGGCTATAGTTATAGGCACCCGTCGAAACTCGTCGTGATCGGTCGCCAACAGCGCTCGGCGCCGGCATATCACCTGAATATTACGCATATCTACGTGAAACCACACGCGGTTTCGTCGTACATTTTTCTAAACTTATTTGGAATAAAATATAGTCGCCTCCCAATATGCAGGAAATGAATGTATAAGTGGTTCACAAACGATTCAAAAATGTTCAAACAATATGCATAAATATATAGATATGTTTAAATCTTTTATCATGAAGTAATAATATTACTTATAATAACATAATATTACTATGATGGTTATTAATAACTTGTCATTGGATTTTTGGTATATACATTCAGAGTCGTAATCTATGATTTTATGCATTGATAAGATTGAATGACTAATATTAAATATTACATTTCTTGTGTAATGATTACTGTCGCTAGCTGAGCTTCAAAACTCGTCGTACGGTTTTATTTTTACAAATAGTTATTAAGGTGATTTTAAATTTTCTAATAAGTTTTTATAATGGATTAAATTGAATTACGAGAAATGATCAGTGAAAAGAGCAAGCGTGTTAAATAAATTAATAGTTTTAAATTTAGTTTTCAAAAACAAGTTAGCCTACAACAAAAACCTTGGGAATTGAACGACAAAACTATGCAAAGCTGTTATATATATATCGTATTATGGTAAAATAATTTATAAAGTATTATATATTATCTTTATTTTTTTTAATGTACCGTTTTTCCCGGTTTTCCCATGTTATTTTATCATATTTGTTGAGAAAACTCCTGAGAAAATCGAAAGATGACTTCCTTAAAGTACCTCATACCGATTTACTTTCAGAAAAGGTGCTACACTTAAAAATCAATGAGCTGTTCATAGCACTTATGCAACCAAAACCGAAATAGTAATTGAAATTGTATTTATTTCAGTAACTATTATAATTATTATAATTTCACAATTTTCTTACGATGCATAAAATAGTACTTTATTTTTAAAACTGCCGAGTGTTTTGTTTTAGTAATTTTAATTTAATTTTTTATATAATTGATATCTATTTCCCTGTAAACAATATAATTCATAAGAATGATATATCAATTACAGTAAACTCTCAACAAAATTAATGGGAACACTGCTGTTGGTAGTGACTAAGTGAGAAATCATTAAAAATGTTTAGGCAATCGTATATTATAATAGGCGTGTAAAAGCGTTTATTTGTATAATCAGTTTAATAATTTTAATAATTTATTCATACAGTCAAATTATCTGAATACCTACCATCGTATGACCACCGTCGACATTATCATTATCAAGATAATATTACTATTAGAGATTCATGGTCTTTTCTTACTACTAAATTTCGGTACGTATTCTTCTGGTTCCATTTTGTTTTTGTCCGCACGAGAGCCTCTAATCATGCGATAAACCGTAATGAACGGATTAATTATAATTTTAAAAGGATTCCAGAAAGAGATATAGTTCCATATTCTTTTTATTACACCTGGTTTTTCTTCCGGCACCAGAGAATTTGGTTCGAGTCCTGCTTCCTACCAACAAACCATAAATAATATTATAAAACAAACAAAATACTATTATTTCGTGTGCATCATAATAATAAATAACCTCGAATTCGGACAATATTTCAATCGATCGTAATTGTTATACATATTACGAATAATTTTTATATTAAAGGTCATTTCGTGAGAAATAACGGCCAACTTACGAATTATAATTTTTTTAACCGATTTTGATAGATTCGAGTTTTTAATTTAATATACCAGTAAATCTCAAAAAAATATACCAATTGCAATACCTCCTGAAATAACGAAGATAATCAAATACTGTTTTTCTTTTTTATGTTACTCGCAAGGACAAGGAGTAGGTATAAATATTTGTATTTGAATTAAATTTGTATGTTTTGGCAAAGAAAAACTAAAAACTTGACTTTATATTTTATTATTATCGAAAAATTTAAAGATAGAAATTTTATTGAGTTTATGAATCTTCTGAAAATTTTGACGTTTCAATTTTTTATTTTCATTAAATTTGTGATTTTTAATAATTTTTTAAAGTTCAAAGAAAAGTAGGTATCTATATAATTATATGTCATTCGCTAATTGATTTTTTTAAAAAAAAATAGTTTAAAAAAATAAAATAAATAGTTATCTTTTTAAAATTTTTACCAAAACATGAAAAAATAGAAATTTTAAATATAAATATTTGTAGTCCTTATCCTTGTAAGTAATTAAAAAAAAAAAAAAAAAAACAGAATTTGATTATCTTTATTATATTCAGAGATATAACAATTGGTATATTATCTTCCGAAATCAGTTTACGTCCGTAAAATTAACGTAACAAGGCAACTGAGCCCAAAAAAAAAAAACCAAAAACAACACAATATTTTCGTTTTCCGACGAATAAATAGAAATTTTAATTATTATTTTCTAATTTTTTGTGTTATTATCTGTTTAATTCGAACTATTGTTGTTATCGCTCGAGTTTTTCAGGTTTATCATAGTCAATATTTCACATAATATATCCCTCATTTATAAGTTTATCGTGAAATTCCTGTATCAAAAAAAAAAAAAAAAAAAAAACACTAAAATATCAAACTTCGGTTATAAACTCTACAATTCCATACTTCCATATCTGAGAATAATTAATATAATAGAAAGCCCAGTGGAGATTTTCAAAATGTCTGCAAGTTTTCTGTGCCGCACTGAAAAAAATAAATCGGTAATAGAGCACAGGTAAAAAACACAAAGTTAGGGTGACCATCATTTAGGCGTATTCGCTATGACCATAGAGTTATTATAACTAAACAATTTTATAAGTACGATTTGTATCTGATAATTGTTACAGTTATGTTTAGCTAAAACAAATGTTTGGTTAAATATTTTTATTTGCCCTGACAAAATAATATGGACGTATAATATTCCTTTGTTCGTCTTTTGTACCGAATAATGATCAGCCATCTTGGCGCACTTGGTTGTGTTTTCTTTTGATTCCGTACATAGATAATTGAATTTTCAGGAAAATATGATAATTATTAATGTACAACTTTATTAATATATCCCGATTTCCCGATGCGGACCCGATTTTCTAAAAATCCTCGCGACAATTATAAATTCTAAAGAAACTAGATAAGTACCAATGTTTGAATCGCGAAAACGAGAAGCTGCGAACCTTAATCGCCATAAATGATAAATAGTGAAGTCGTACGTTTTATTTCAACGTTGTTTACCAGGAAATACGGTCTGTCAGAACCACAGAATATAAGTTGTTGATTATTTTATAAATTTTATAATAATCTATTAGGTGGTACCTACTTTATTTTTCTATTTGAAATAATTTTTAAAGTAATCAATATTTAAAAATATGTAAGAAGTTTAGTTTTTTTTTTTTTTTTTTAATATTAAAATACGGTGTTCTAAATCAATTTAGCCATGTATGATCTTATACATAGGACTTACTACACTAGCAATGCTGAAAGTGAGTCATACTTTAGTCACCCGTATAGAAAATAAGCCACTTATGTCGTGTGTTATCCAAATGTCTAGTCTAAAAATGTTGTTTAGACTACCTACCAATTAAACATTGCGTAAAACACTCATAAAATTAAAATGTCTATAGATTGCTCAAAAATGGCTTAAATGTTTCGAAAATTTTGGTAGATTTCCTATATCATTTTAATCCATCCACCAATATAAATTATAGCTGCAGTTTTAGTACTTTTAAGTAGAATTAAATCTCTAAATAAAAATAGTAGGTAATTTTAACAATATATAAAGCTATTCCATATTATGCAGCTTTAAATTATAGGAAGATCATTTTGAAAACCAGCTACTTTGGCATTTCTGTTTTTTCAGTGCGTGGAAAACGGTATTGGTCGTCTTTTACGATTTCTATACAACACACATGTCTGAAGTTTATTAAGTTCCTTTTTATACCTCTTCTTCTTCTTCTTCTTCGACTTTTTCTTGAGTATTTTCCTCGGGTTTCGCTCCAGTTTTCTCTTCGGCTGCCTTGGCTGATGGTTTTTTTTCTACTAACGGCGGCGTCGTGACTTTGGGAGCTGCAGCGGCTTTAACGGGTGTGGTGGATTTGACTGGGCTGGTCTTGGGTTTCGGCGGGGTCCCCTGACAATATATGAACTAAATTTTCAACAGAATAACTCAATGTCAGTGACTACGATGACAATAATTTTATAATAGTGTTACGATTATCGTAACGCTTTAGTTATTGCCACTGCGAAAATGCGCTGAAATATACGCACATACTATTTTACAGTACTATGGTATTTAAAAGACGTCAAAGAATTTCTTTAAAATAATAAGCAGAAAAATAATATGAAATTATAAGAGTATTTATTTTGATATAAGACATTTATATTAACAATTAATAGTACTTACACACAGTGTTTTTTTATGTCATTCACAAGAAAAGCAATTGTATTATAGTTTTTAATAACATTACGATTTCGAAAAAATGTTCATCGACAGTTTTTTTAAATCTTGAAAATTTTAAACTAGTTTTATAAATGATAATATTTTTTTCTATGTTAACGATTAAGACTTTTTTTTTTAAGCCCTATTAACATAAACATTTCATAAACGAGTATATGTGGGGAAAAACATTTTGGAAAATCGTGATTCCGTGATTTTCCTGGAATTTTGTTTCGTTAGTGCTTGTATAGGGCCCTGAATTTTCCGTAAATATAATCCCCCCCCTCACTTTAATCATTGACAATATATCGACCAAAACTCACTTGGGCCAACGAAATTATTACAACCATCGATATCAAAATCCGCGCGGAAACCATGTTTACTATAAGGAATAGTTACAGGTAGTTATTTTACAATGATCAATCGAAACGGAAAAGTACAAAAAATATATTAATAATAATAATAATAATAATAAACCAAAGCCACTAACTAATGACGATTCCGACAGGTTCAAGTGTTTTATGTTTTTGGTTTCTGCGTACACTCGATAAATTATATATTCACACAAGTGTCGCAAAACTACGGACTCACGGTCGTAAATAATAGTCACGTATAATTATTCTTTGAAAAAAAAGACAATTGATATGACATTTTAAACGATGTGTTTTTTTTTTTTTTTTTTTTCTAAAACATTTAGCTAATCTGCATTTTTATAAACGATAATATTGTTAAACCGGAAAATTGTCTAGTCTGCGCCATTGACTAAATGTTTTAAATGTGTTTATTTAACCCGAAAGAAGTTGGAAACGAGCATGTGATTATATTATTATCCCGTGAACCACGGGAAAATAATTCGGTAACTGTTTTATAATAACTTGGTTACGCGAAATTCGATCAATGGTAATAAACACTGCTAGAAATAGGTATCTAGCAAATGTATAAGATATTTATACGCGATTTTACTCCAAAATGTATTAACCGCAAACAATAAACTGAGTGTATTTCGTTTCACTTTAATGGGTTTAACCAATAGCGGAAATTGTAGGGCTTGACTGCTTGAGGAGGTATAAGGCCCTCACTAAGAACTAATAACTTATTAGTAATCTGAAGCAAACTACTTTCTCTAATCACAGATTTTGAGCAGACTTAGACCCCTCATGCCCCTCCAACAATTTCCGAAAATAAGTTAAACTATATAGCTGAAATAGTTTGTTCCCTGTGTTATGGACTTCCGATGTGTCGTCATTATTTTTGTCAGTATTTTTTTTTAAGAAATTCTGTTTGGGAAAATAAAAACATTTCAAGTATCGTTGTGTAAAAAATCAGCATTTTTAAGCTAGGTATGTTATTTGTGAAAGTGCTAATTGATTTTTATTAACCATAAAAAAAAGAAAAAAAGGATTAGTAAAATCAATACGAATTTCCTCAATCTACTCGGAATCTATAAAAAATGATCAGCCTAACGTTTAAATTATTTTGTTCATGCAGTGTGAGAAACGCGTTTGTGTACGCTTGTCAATATTGTCGAAGGTAAACAATATGTATAAATGTTTAAACAGAACTTGACACACTGTTAGCGTTTAAAAATTAGCATTCGTATACAATAATTTATGAAGGAAAAAAACATTCATCAGGTTTAAAAAAGCCTGCGAAAAACTTTACTGAATACTGTTAAAAGCTTTTTTTTTTCTTTTAATGCGCACATACCTTGACAAATATTTAATAATTATTTAAATATAATTAAATATTTAATAATAATATTAATACGATTTTCGCTATTGGATTGGTCTAGTCTTGGGGAAGGTTTAAAATTTTGGTTACGTCTTACAAAAATTAATCTATCGATTTAATAAATCAATAAATATCAAAATATATTATAGGGCTGCAGGGCCTGATTTAAAGAAACAGAGGCCTTGTGCACTACACATTTTTGGGGCCCTATTGGAATTAAAAACAAATTGATAAAAATGAATTACAAATATTTTTTTATACATTTAAGGTAGTCATTTAAATCTATATATCACAATATTTTTTTAAGTTTATTTCTATAAGCATTTTTATCCTTTTTTTTTCAAAAATTCAACAATAAAGTTTTCGAACGATTGATGGTAACGGTAACCGGTAACAGTAAAAAAAATGATCCAGTTTTATTTTAATAGACAAAAAAAACGTATTCGAGTTTTTATACGTTTAAGTGCAATTATATATTCAATTAAAATACTTCGCACGTGGGTGCAGCCACTGTTTTTGTAGATGGAAAGTTGGGGAGATAGAATATTTACGGGACTTTAATGTACATCTGTAAGTGACGATTAACGAAAACGAAAAAACAATTCTGAGCAGAGTTCAGTTGAAAATGTCGCGTTGTCAACAATATATATATCATATTATGGTAAAATAATTGTATACGCATTAAACATTTTCTTTAATAATATTTGTACCTATTTTTCCGTTCTCCCGGTTTTCCCAAGTTTTTCCCGGTATTTCACATTTATTAAGAAAACTCACGGGGAAATCAAAAAATGACTTCTTTAAAATACCACTCTAGTCAGATTTCCTTTTAGAAAAAGTGTTACACTTGTGAATTGGAGCAATATTACTGGTATAAAATTTGTTCACAGTTAAAAAAAAAAAAAAAATTAAATAAACACGATTTCCGTTAAAGGGTTACAGCACTACTCATCCACTCGACTAGACCGCCATCACTACATACTACGACTGCCACCGTAATTCCCATTTTTACCATTCCCTACTTCAAAGTGTTCTATGTATTATTATTACTATTATTATCGTCACTGCCTTACGATAACTCGCTAGCGTTTCGTGCATTGCATTTTCGTGTTGAAATTTTTTTTATTTCCGTCAACGGGTTTCAATGCCAAAATGTATTTAAACTAAAACTTCATCTATTTATGGAATATTAGATTCTGAGTGTATCGAAGAATGTATTGGTTTCACAAAGATTCTATGTAAACAATTTTTCCACCAGAAAGCTTACTCCGATGTATACGATATAGACCTTTTTTGAAAGGAAATTTTCTAGGGTGGTACTTCAAGGTCATTTTTCAATTTTCTAAAGGATTTTCGAAATGATCGGGAAAAACCTAAAAGGAAAGTATAGGAAAAACAACGAATATTTATGGCACGCCGCGGCGTTACCATTTTCATTGTTTTTATTATGTCAATACGATGTTATCTTTTGGAAATATTGCTCCAATCTAAAAATTACAAGGTATCGATTTTGTTCCTTACCCATTATATTTCGCCACTGACAGAAAAACTCGTTGTTCGATATCCAAAGTAGTAGAAAAATTGCTTAAGATTTTTAACAATTTATCGTCCAGTAATAAATTATTTTTATTATTTTTTTTTTGTATTGTACGTTTGCAGTCTCGTATGATAATATAAATGATTAACACGAGCAACAGCCGATTACTTCCTATAATTTGAATTAAAAAATTGTGTAATTATGTAACTCCTATTAAGAACTAATTAATTATTAATAATTACTGTTAGTCTAAACCAGTTTTTTCTAATTACGAAAAAAGTAATAAAAACCATATATTAAAACCATGTGAGTTGCGGATGCAATCTAAGAAGGTGACATACGAATTTTAAGGCACATCTACAACATACATGTTTCCAATCGCGGACTATCTCAATTGGCTGATGCGCTTTTTTTTACTCGTTACGTTTTTGTACTAATATTTTTTTTTTTTTTTATAATAATTTAACAACGTTATTCTCGGACACCAATAATTATTGCTATCACATCATTAAGGTTTAAAAATAATTTTTAGAAATTATATTTATTATAAAGCAGTTTCGAACGAAAACTATTTCAACGACTAAATTTGCGGTTAAATCGTTTTATTTTTATACTAGGGGTTGTCAAACGGTAAAAATAGTTCGTTTTTTTACTGTTATTCGGTTGTGTTTTGTTTCTAGTAGTGGATAAAAACCATGTTTGCCGAGGTTCGGTAATCCGGATTTTTGGAATCCGAAGTCAAAAATGTAGGCAATTATAGCCTGTTACCTAAATAAACTTTATTTTATTGAAGCAATAACATATTCCAAATAGTTCAAAATCAATATATATAATAAAGACTGAATATTTGTTTCGTTGTGTAAATGGCCAATTCGTAAAAGGAATTACATCGAATTCAACTATAAGGATACAACGTACAACGTACGTATATGCAGTATGAATAAACCAAATTATAAAAAGTATCAAAATATTATATATGCCTATTACCTATAATAAAGGTATTGATCAAGATAAATATGTTTAGCGAAAAAAACCGTCCTTGGAATTGCTAGTGGCATACATATCGACTTGCGGGCTGTTGAAGCCACGCCAGAGGTCGAAAAAGACCTAATGAGTTTCCACCATGCTTTAACCAACGTAAATGTCATCAATAATGATAAATTATTATGTACAATAGTAAGAAATGAATTAATATTATTAGTTATAATAGTCCAAATGCACAAAACCTAAATGTAATAAATATAATTGACAAACATTATAAATATAAACTAAATACGATTTGAATTTTAAACTGATATTCAACAAAAACACATTAAAAAAGGACGAACATACTTCGCACGTGGTTGCAACTACTGTTGTAGATAGGAAGTAGGAAAGTTATAAAACAGACGGGAATTTAATGTATATCTGTAAACAACGATAAATCATTGCTAACGAAAAAACAATTCTGAGCGGAGTTCAGTTGATAATGTGGATTTGTCAACAATACAATATATGGTATACATGATATTATGATAAAATGATTAAAACAACGTGCGTTTCCATGACAACAATGATTTTTAAAACAAAAAAAAAGTGTTCACATAAAAAATAAAAAAAAATAATAAAAATATTATAAAACTAATACATTACACGCTTCTTTCGAAATCTAAAATCGCTATGCAAAATTAATCCCATAAAAAAAAAAAAAAAACACTATGTAAAAGTGGCAGGATATATATTATTATACTATAATATTTGAGCAAGTGTATATGATCCGATTTTTTGACACAGAACTCTAAAAAATATACGGAATTTCTATTATAATTGATAATATGTTTTTCTCGATAGTTCACCATCTTCGGTCTTCACTTTATTTTTTCGGGTCTTTTCTCGCAAAGCATCTGTTATCATCGTTGCAAAAGTCAGAGCAAAATACCGTACCGCATATAAATTTTGCCTACTATAATAGTTACGAATGTATCTAAATGTTTTTCCCTTTAAAATAATTGCACGTTCTGCTGACTTTAGTAAAAGTTCAGCAAAATCATTTTTAGAAAAAAAAATAAAAAACAACGAATTATTATGATATCGTTCTACATAAAATTATTTACAGAATTAATCGAGATATTAAATTAATACTAATTAAACTGTTTTCGTGTTTTTTTTTTTTTTTTTTTAATACATTAATAAAAAACAGACACACGCTTTAATTATATTTATAAATAATGCATAATAATACTAATCTGGTGAAATATTAAACACCTACATCATTAAAAGTATGAGGTAAAAAATAGTACCTGGAGCCTGTATAATATGTCCTTTGTAGGAGAAGTTTTGTAAGTTTTTCGAAGATAAACCCAAATTATACATTGACTGATATTAATAATGTGTCTCATCGAATAAAAAAATTAGTAAAACTTGATAAACAATGACAAGGTGTTATAAAAAGTTATAAAGATATAAAACACGCCAGACAAAGGCCGGACGTATCAGAGTCGCGTAGGTACATCATTTTTCTTTGAAACAAAATAATAATTACAATATCGAAACAACAAAGTAACACGAATACTGTTAATAAAACACAACGGTATCGTCGCCATAGAAGTTATTAATATACGATCAAAGAAATAGATAATAAACTAGATTGCTAACTAGTGTTATGACGTTAAGTTATGTACTTTTGTTGAGTAGATCAAATATCGCATATCGAAAACCCAACAAAATGTTAACTCTTATTTTTTAAATATATGCAATTTACTTTTTAAATGATTAAACACATTTTTAAATAATAAAATGAATTTTTTGCCTACACCAAAAAAGACATAGTTTAAACATTTACAATTGTCTATAACGATAGCGTTTAATTTATTCCCTTAATTCTACAATGATAGTAAATAGTATGCCTAGTTATAGTAGTAACTGTTTTTTGCAGTTTTTCGATTCTTCGGTTTGTTAATTTTTTTACCGCGATAATTTATTTTCCATAGAAACGCAATTTGTTTTAAAATTAAATTTGAAACCTAGAACATCTGTGCTGATGGTTAATTTTACAAATTATTTATTAACTATCTTAAAAATATAAAATTTGAATTTTCTATGTTTTTTTTTTTTATCTATTGTTTATTTATTTTAAATTTTGAATACGTGTAAATAAAACGTTTTTTTAAGTAGCCCAAACGTACCTAGCACACAGTGATTATGAGACACTATTATAATAGATAGGAATTTCACGAGGTATGGGAGATAAAGGGTAATTTATTTACTACAAGCAACGATAATTAGTCGCCATTAAAGACCTACTCTGAGCGGAGCTCGGTAACCGGATAGCTAAAATATTTATTGGTATTAAACGTGTTTTTCGATTGTAGGTAATTGTAATCTAGAAATCAATAATGCTAAAACCGATAATGTTATCTGTTTTTTTTTTTTTTAATTTTATAGAAAAACTGTTGAGAATCTAGATATTATTTTTTAAAAAATGATGTCACCATCGAAAAATCTTTAAAGTTTAAAAGTATTGCATAAAATAATCTGAGAATTTTGACTTACCGAAAAAGCGTTTTAAAAAACGAAACTATTTTGAATGCAAAAAATAGATTTATTTGTATTACGTGGAAAGTCATAGTAAAAATCCTCACCATAATTAAGAGTTTATTCCCAAATCAATTTTGCCTACTATGATAATTACAAATGTATTTCAATGTTTTTCGCTTCAAAAAAATAGCATATTCTGCTATTTTTTGATAGTTATAATAAAAGTGAGCAGAACCATGTTACGGAAAACACGTAACATTGTGCAAAAAACAGCGGTGTCTAACCGTTTTCGGGCACTAGGCAATACTTTAGAGTGGTCACGGACCACCTCGATTGGTTGATGCGTTTTTTTTTTTTAACTCGTTACGTTTTTGTGCTAATGATTTTTTTTTTTATCTTTGTATACAAAATCCAAATACCACGTACTCACTGATCGCTGTGTCTCAAAAACTACTCAATGTACGCATTTTAAATTTAGAATAGTGATTTCTCTAATACTTTCATCGTGCAATTAGAAAGGATTTTTGAAAATTCAACTTCTAAGAGGGTAAAATAGGGGTTTCAGGTATATTTGGTGTGAGTATCTAATTGCTTATTTATGTATTTTTGTTTATTCAAAGGTTAATTTGGTGTTATGGAAAAGAAAACTATTATAATAATAATAATTATTATTAATATTATCACTATTATTCGCACCATTAAAATTTTACAATAGAGCACATTTAGTCCACTGAAGGTAGACTACCCACTTTCCATCTATATGTTTTCATTCAATTCTGACACGACCAAAACCAAAAATTACTATGGGTAAAATAATAATAATACAAATTAGCACGGGCAATGCCGGGCGGGAGACAACTAGTTCTAATAATATAATATAATTCAATTTTTTGTTTATTACCGCGGTTTAAAGCGTTAAAGCATTAATAACTAAATTTCAAAACATAAAATATTACCTGAAACCTTACTTACTTAAGCTTACCCCGACGCATACGATGCAGATCTCTTTCGGAAAGAAAACTTTTTTGGGGTGGTACTTTAGGAAAGTCGATTTTCCCCAAGAGTTTTTCCAGCAAATATGAAATTCGGGAGAAAACATGGGAAAACCAGGAATAACGTAGTAAAACGGGAAAATCTTTATATATATATATCTCAAATATCTATATATATTAAATAAATATGATTAAAGAAAATATATAATGCTAATTCAATTATTTTATCTCAACTAAAAAAGTGGCTGTACCCGTCCCCATTATCCTAGAAAGCTTTCTTTTTTTTTGTGTTTAAATTTATGTTAAAGTTCGTTAAAAATACGAACAATTGTGACTGATTAATTTTTCAGTTCTTTAGTTTTGTACATTTTTTTTTATAAATTGAAGAGTTAATGAATTATTATGTTTAAAACGTCTGGATAATATTTTCCCTAAATTTGAATACAGTAGAGTGAAAAATATTCAACGTAAATTTCATAAGCCATTCTCTCTCTCTAATTGCAATTAATGTTTGTTTTTATCACATTAACATGACCCGTATGTATCTGCTATAAGTTGCCTAACTCTTACTCCTTGTAAAATCAATTAGAAACGTGTATATTTTATTGTTAACAATAACCCCCCCCCCCACCAAAAAAAAAAAAAANCCCCCCCCCCAAAAAAAAAAAAAAAAACTAGACCCACCACTAACTACAGTAGCTAATTTTTCTCAATATAATCGGAAATTTGCATAAGAAATAATAAAAATAGACAAGAATATTTCTGGCATCATAATATATAATTAGTAAAGAAAAAATATGAAACGATCTAATAAGTAGAACAAATTACAATAATTTATTTTTTAAATTGTTGTATTAATAAAGTAATAAACGTTCCACCATCGATATCATCATATATTTTCCCACTTATCTAATTAGGGCGTGGACAAGGTTTTAACATTTGCACATTTTTTCATTTACTAGTCCTGCCGTTGTACTACAACTAGCTAGTAAAGTATTAAGTGTATTAAAGTAATTATGATTCAGGTTCTGGTATATTTAATATCATTCTAGCTTTTTCTCTCTAAGTAGCAGAAGTTATGCCTATTGTAACAATATTGGAAACAAATTTGAAATTCAAAATATACGTATAAAACGAAGTTCAGTTGTTGGGAAAATGCCCAAATGCATAGATCACTATTTGGACTTGAAGGAGAGGTGGTACGAATTTCGAAAATAGACTTACAAACAGACACGACTGGCTGACTGACTAAATATAAGCAAAATAAAGACGTTCAAGGATAATGGGGACGGGTACAGCCATTGTTATAGGTAATTTAATGTATACCTGTAAGCAACGATATAAAACATTGCTTACGAAAAAGCGATTCAGAGTGGAGTTCAGTTGATAATGATGCTTTTTTAACAATATATATGCCATATTATAGTAAAATAATTAAATAGACTCAATACATTTTCTTTAATAATATTTGTTTAATGTCGTACCGATTTTCCCAGATTTTCACATTTGCTGAGAAAACTCCGGGGAAAATGGAAAAACAACCTCTTTAAAGTACCTCCCTGGTGAAATTTCCTTTCAGAAATATTGCTGTCATTAAAATTTAAAGCAAAATTGCTGGTAGAAAATTTGTCCACAGAATAAAAATAAAAATCTTTGTAAAACCATAAGCTTCTTAGCTCCACTCAGAATCTAAAATTGTGAAAATCATATGTGTGGATGCTGGAGTAATGTCCGTGTGTCATTCGGGAATGAAATATTTTATTTACCGTCAATAATTTTGGAAAGTACTAGAACTAAATCTATTTTTAGTCTGTAATATGCGATTTTCCCAAGTCCGTATAATGATATTCCAACAAACCGTTGCACAATATTGTTGTGATATATTAATATAAATAAATTAACATAATAATATGATAAATTCGTTTTAATGATAATGTATTATTGGTCTTTAACTAAATACTATTATAATACATCAGAAACATATGATTATATTAATTTGTTTGATAATCAATCCTCTTCTTCGGCAATCTTCTTCTTGAAGAGACCAAAGTGTCTTGTCCCTCTTTTAAATATATTCCAAATAGATATGAAAGGACTGCAAATTAATTTGGGCAGCGCGATTATTTTTCGAATGATATAATTATGCTTCTTGGGTTTCGGTTTCTTTTCTTTTTCTTCTTCTTCTTCTTCTTTTTCCTTATCGTCCTGCGAGTATAAACAATAAAACACCAATAATATATCATTTTCCTACGAATTTAATTTTCATTCCAATACGACGATTTTTCGACCTGATTCGACATCAGTAACGCTAACATTATAATAGTACACTACCTTTAATGTTTCCGGGGTTGGTATTATTGCGAATTGACGCAGTTTGGGTTTCAACGATACCGGGGGTTTAGGTGACAGTTTGGTATTGACGCCCGGAGTAGCCTCATCTGCCGCCGCCGCCGCCGGTTTGCTATCTTCTTCGTCGTCGTCGCCGTCCGGTCGACAAGCAACTAACTGAAATTTACTCAATAAATTACGAACATAGGTATACATAAATATCCTTATAAAATACGATTATATAATTGTTTATCATATCGGATGTACTAGTATAAGACTTGTAGTTTTATCGTGTTTTTCGCATGAATTACGTGACAAAAACGGATTACACATTCGACATGATTCATTTTTCAGTGTTTATAGAAATTGGGTTGATTAACTATCGAGCACACAATATTATGAAATTAAACGAATAATATGAATTCAACAATAATTTTCATCATACTATTATCAAGAAGAATATAATATTATTGTAAATACAATTGTTTGGATAAACTCTGTTGAATATTGTATTATTTGATAAATTTATAACAAAATAAAGATAAAAATGATCAGCAATTGTTATTTTATATTTATTTACTAATTAGATAAACATACATTTTAACAAAATGGAGATCAACATTTAAATCATCTGCAATCTACCGGTCGATCGTGATCGAATGTTTGGTCACCCCTGACCTAGGTAAACGTAAAAAAAAACAATTTTTCTCTAATGTGAATACGGACGCAGACGTTATTATCTGTATGAATGTATGCACGTATGTACTATGTGTGTATGTATGTTTGTGTGTGTGTGTGTGAATTTTGGTGTCAACATTTTTAATGTCCGTCAACCCGTTGACGAGATGTTTCACTTTTAATTTTAAGTGGAAGGAAAATGGTGGTGCATTATTTATGTGGCAGCACGGCACGCAGGCACGCAGCGTTTTAATAGCACTCCCCTACTCTTCCCATGTACCCAAACATAAAAGTGAAAAATGTATTTCCCCTCCAACAATGTATGGAATTTTGATTATAGGTTACCAGTTGAAAATCAAAAGTAAATAGTGGCTTCACCGACCGTCCCGAAAAAATAAAAACAGTGCAACATTTTAGAGCTGCTCTAAGCTGCTTGTTTCTTAAATTATCAAAAATAATTTGTTTGAAAAAATCAATGATTTGTGAAATAATGAGTGTTTTACGTTAAACGAATCGTTCTATATACTGTTGCCGAACGATCTTTGAGCTATGATAAACCTAACCTATTGAACTGAGTCCGATAGACTCGGTTAGGTTAGGTACTGATCTGTCTACTTTTATTTTTTTCTAGAATTATATTTATATTATTATTAATATTGTTTTGAAATCCCGTGAAAGGCTGATTTCGCAGGTCAAGCTATGGCCAGATTAACCGGACAAGTAAACGTGCTTCAAATAGGTACTTGACGCGGATACAGCATGCTATTATAATGTTGGTGAACATCAACACGATTATAGCTAGAACCCACGAAGTTCAGTTTACAATATAATGGTCCATAATTTTGAGATTTTATACGTTTTGTATTGAAATGTAGTTGACTATACGATGCGCCCGTTGTAAAAATTTTGACAATGTTGTTTTTTGAAATTGTTTTCAAAATCAATTGCGCTCAAACGTGGTTAAAAAGATATCTAGACGGGGAGAGGTGGGGGAGGGGGACGGATGACGTTGGCCGCTCGTTTCGACGACACGCGAGTGTAAATAAATTTATATCGTATTTAAATGGGCTAAACTCACTTGAACCATACAAATAATCGCGATTGACGACGCGATGAGTATTCGTTTGGAAACCATAACGGCGTCTTTGAAATTCGACAACGGTACAACTGAAAGAAGGAAAAAAACGTGAAATCGTTTACTACGACGAAAAAGTATACCTACCTACGATAATAATATTGTCATAATAATTACACTTATGCACAAGTGTCGCGAAAATATCGATTTGACGTTAAAGCCGGTAAAAAAAATAATAATAGCTGTGGCGTACGCGTATTCTATAATTAACGAAAAAAGTACAAAAAAAAAAAAGTAACAAACTAACAAATACGCGCATAATATAATGTATTATTAGTGACATGGGAAATTATTATTATATAGGCGTATACGTGAATTTATAAAAACGTTCGTTTTAAAAACAAAACCGATTTATCCGATGGCGTCAGTTTATCCTGAAAAAAACAACACATGTGCCTACAGCAACAGTCTCGGTAAAACTCCAAATTCGGTGTTATCGAGCTGGAGACATTTTGCCGAATATCATTGGCTAAGGCAAAATGTACAAATTCCATTAACAAATAACAATTAGGTACAATAACAAACTTCAGGTAATCGATTATCCGCCAATTGTTCGGAAACTAGACGCTAATCAAATTAAACGGAATTTGACAAATTGACGCGGCCGTCAAATTTAACTTATACTAAAGTTTTGTAATAAACCCGCCAGGCTATCCAATATGCTCTCGTGTAGGCACTCATTATTATACAGAATTTTTATTTATTATTTTTTTTCCAGTGTAGGTACTAATATTTTTTCAATGATTCAAAAATAAAACAGCGATACATTATAACATGGCAGTATTGTGCGTTAAATTGACTGTCGATTAGAATATTGAAGTGTACCTATTCTATAAAATACACGAATTATACGAGATTACCTTAAGCACTGTTTCAGTAATGTCCATACTGGAGCAAATTGTAGTACCACTGGCCCATATTGTTATTATACTTACTTAACTTACGTGCTTGATTGACTTTTGATTGTTCGGTGTTCATTTACTTTTCATACATTGGCATGACACGTATGTACCTGCCACATGAGTTGACTAACTCTTACGCCTTATAAAATAATCGACTAAACACGTAATAGTATTTAACACAAATTAAGAACAACCTCTGCCTCCTAGAAAAAAAAAAATAATAATAATAATAATAATCGTCATCTTAGACCCATCACTCAAACGTGATAAAGTTGGAAGAAGATAAAAGGGCGAAGCAGGCTACGTATCCGACAGCTCGGCATGGGCGATAACGTCACGTAGTTGCCTGATTGGGTTGCTTCATCACCTAACTGTCTGTTCCGCCTAAGATTGTAGGCCGGGCTGAAGGAAGCAATGCTAAAACGTTGATCCGGTTTAGTCTATTTGAGGGGAAAAAAGGTCCGCCACTAGTGAATTTAATTTTTTAAAAAAATAAATAAATATATAACTCCCGTTTACCTGTTTAATGAAATAAATCACTGTTGCGTTCAACCACTCAAAAAATAATACATTTGTAAAACCGTTGTAATTGTCAAGTTTTAATCGTTCTGTCGTCAACATCATGGATTTACATATACATATAAAAATTATATATATTAGGTAAATATTTCTTTTAGTACGTAACTCGAATAGAGTTTGCGATTTATTTTCAAAACGAAAATCGGTGATTTACATTTTATACAAACATAGGCTACTTTTTGTCGCGATAGTAAAACTTGAAGGGAATGATAGGTTTTTAGGTTTTTTCGGTACAAAAATTGTTGAATTATAGATTAATATCTAATTTTAATTAATATTATATCTACTCTAAAAGGGTATATATATATATATATATATATATATATATATATATACATTATATAAATAAAAAAAATATGAAGTAGGAATGAAAAACCATAGTAAAATTGCTGTTAGAAAAAGTGTCCGCAAAAATACAAAAAAATAAATAAATAAATAAATAAAAAACACCATTGTAAAACCAATACATTCCTATCTCCTCTCAGAATCTAAAAAAACACCCTGAACAGTTTAATACCTGTGCTGTGCGGTTATCTATGGTAACCCTGATGACAAAATGTATGACACACTAGAACACGTTTAGTCCACTTTTAGTATTAGGCGGAACATCCTTTTTCCATTTTTTTTCCGTTCAATATACTGATACGGACAAAGCAAGCAGAACGGGAATAAAGGTAAAAGGAATACAAAATTAGTCTGGCAACGTCCGGCATAGAACGGCTAGTAAATAAAATTGCCGTTAAGGAGAAAATGTAGGTATTTAAAAAAAAAAATAATAATAATAATAATAGTAAACGCACACAGATTTTTCACCGTTATTGTTTTAAATTTTATTTTTTAATATTATAGTCCGTGTAGATCGGTAACGTTTATTAACATATTTCTATATTATGTTATAATACAAACAATTGCCGCAACGCATTTACTCTTGACTTTGTGTGGATTCTTTTATGCGTGTTATAACCCTCTTTATACTTGAAATCGCGTTGATTATGAATCTTGCCGGACGCAAAATCAAATATCTACAGGACATACTGAGAAGTGGAGAAAGAATGCTACTTTTCTTCGGTGGTTCTGGTTCTTGATTATTTTCCGAGCGTTCCTGCGTATATGATCAAGATCAAAACGTTATAAAATGTACACATTTCTGCTTATTATTTATATGTGTGAAATTAGGAACTCTAAAATATTAAGTCTTCGGAAGTATCTAATTTTTTCCACCCAGTTAACTATCTCCTTAAAAATTAAAAATACTAAGACTCTTTATTTTTTATTTTATAATTCCCTTCTCTTTCAATTTTTTTCACATTTCAGATCTGAAACTACGTTTTGGCCGTGTACTTATACATAAATAGGTATAATAATATAATAGGTCATAAATTAAATCGTTTTGTGAATACAAAAAAAAAAAAAAAAAAAATGTATTGTTCAATTTTCTATAATATACGAGTAAATACACGAACTCGTCCCGTCCCGTCACATAATCGATATAAATATTGTGCTTGACAATACAATAATATATTTCCGACCCCTTTACCATCAAATGTAATTCAATTTAGCTACATTAATGTAATAATCCCTTCTCGAAGTATGCATTTTTGTAGATCATATATAAAATCACGCAACATTCGTATTTTTTTTTTTTGAAAGTGTTAGTAGATTTTCAACGATTCAAAATTATAATTGCGATATATTGTATTGATACTATTATGCATTGAAACTGGCACTTTATCAGTTTTTTTAAAGACGTTAAAATAATAGAAAAATGGACTTTTCGTCAATACAAATTACCTGTATACGAGAATCCTGAAAACGTTCGTCTTTTTTTTCTAATCTTTTTTCTAATTTTTTTTCTAATTCTTTTTCTTCTTGTTGTCGTTGTTGTTTTTGTTGTTGTGGTCGTTGTTGTTGTTGTTGTTGTTGTCGTTGTTGTTGTTGTTTTTGTTGTTGTTGTTGTTGTTGTTGTTGTTGTTGTTGTTCTTCTTCTTCTTCTTCTTCTTCTTCTTCTTCTTCTTCTTCTCCTTCTTCTTCTTCTCCTTCTTCAGGTTCCGTGTGTGGGGGTTTGGCTTCTACCGTAGGTTTGGTACTGGGTATGACATTAGGCACTACTGCGGGAAGTTTGGCTGAAACATTTTTGGGTAGTGTCGATTTGGGCACAGCTGTGATTTTGAGTGACTCTGCGAGCTTGGGTGCAACTGCGGAATTGGGTGCTACTGCGGACTTGGGTACAATGGTTTTTAATTGGGTAGGAGGTTTTTGCTCCACGGTTTTGGACTGAGCGGATTTTAACGAAGGAGGTTTTGAAATAGGTTTGGATGAAACAGCAGGTTTGACGGTCAAAGTAGTCTTAGGTGTTGGGGAATCCGTTTTTGATTTTCCATCATTTCCCGGAGGACAAGTTATAAACTAAATTACCAACAAAAATAAATTAAAAGCATTCATATTTCATATATTATACTGCAATAGATTTTACTTAACTCGCGAACGGAAACATTGATATTTTATTATTACAATACATATATATATATATTTTTTTTTAACGATTTTAACGAATCTGAGTAGATAGATTTTCGGAGAAAACCGAAATCATTAAATATAATATCAAATTCGATTTTCTCCTATTAAATATACGAGTACGAGTATCTACATTGGTTTTTCATCCAGAATGACTTAGTGTTTTATACATTATGTACTTATCGGTTATTATTAATGAATAACTTGTTTACGCCAAACATATTAAAAAACAAAATTATACATAATGCATCGAATGTAAAACAACAAAAAACGCACCTTCTAAACTAATCTAGTCTAAAACATATAGAAGATAAGTAATGATCATAGACATATGATGAAATAGATTGATAGTACTCCATAATATACCCTATCTGTATAGTCCCTCTAAGACAACATTGTTAATTGAACATAGAGAACGTTGAATATACTCATTGAAGACTGGAATAAGAGAACAATCTGGTCTATTCCTTCGTCAACTGTCTAAGCTTCGGAAAAACTCCGTTCACTATTGAAATATTATCATTATAACTCTTCTCGCTGGCAAGCAAAGATCAATTATTACGAATATAATTAGATTGATATTAAACATTTTATTTTCGCGATATTGAATTTGTTCTTCTATAAATGATACCTCAAAATTCGCTTTTCTTGTTCTAAATACCTCGGAACAAAAATTTGCCTCTTTCTCTACTATCAGTCCATTTATTTATTACAGGTCTGTAATAGTGATAATGACACTATACAAGTATTGGGCATATCTAAGGTATTAAACAATTTCGTGTATATGATTCGAAAAATTCTAACAAAACTCACTTGGGCCAAACAGACTATCGCAATGGTCGGTATCATTATCCACTTGGAAATCATTTTTTTTTTTTTTTTTTTGTTTTGTTTTTGTTTGCGTCGCGTCTCACTGTCGTTTGGTTATGTGTATTTAAGATACTGTGCGCTCGGTTATAATACTGATGATAACAATTGATGTATAAAATATTATATTATTTTATTGTTTTTAGTTACCGGTCTGAAATTAACTATACGATATGGAATCGGCCAGCCGGGAGAGATGCCGAACGCGTTTATATTCGTTTTATGTCGAGGCCGGGCGCGGGATAATTACCCCGGTAAACGGAGCGCAAGTGTTGACGAAACGCGAATCGGCCGGCTCGAATAATTATAGACGCCAATTATCGTTTTGTCGCAAAACGCCGTGTTTTCATATTTATTTAGCTTTTTTAATTGTAAACGAATCATCGGTTATCACCTGCAGCCCGCGGGACAATGTCTATAATATAATAATTATTATTGCTGCGCGTCGTGGACGAAACGTTTATTGGTAACTGTAACAATGTATAGAGCGCAAAACAACTTTTCAATAATATTATACGAAACAATGGCGAAGAAATAACGTCATACTAGTAATAATGATAGACGATGAGCATGACGCGTTTGTTTTAGCTCCGTTTTACAAACGCACGATGATACATGACAAATTCACGTTCAGCGGAATCGATTTCGTGTTCGTTAGTTTTAACGTCAAAGTGATTTGACCAGTTATCAAAACTAAAGGAAAGAAGAAACATTTGGTATGTGCATTAAATGTATACATTTGTGTATGCTGGTTTTTTTTTTTTTCGTAATTTTAATTTGTATTCGAGATAAATATTATGTATAATGTATATGAGTAATATGTGAAATATTACAGTTTAAAAATATCTGGTTAAAAATTAAAGTCATGAAAAAAAACTAACGTCAATAATATGGTATTCTTTTTATACTTGATAAATGGTCAATTTACATTTATGTTAACATTAACAACAAGAAAATTGGTTCTGCAGCTGAACCTGAATTTTGTGTGTTTGTAAGACGAAATATTAATAAAATATTATGTAGTCTTTCTTAAGACTGAGCGCTTTTCACTGTTCTTAATCTGACCAACGAGCAGTTTTGTATAAATATAATGTTAACATTTTATAAATATATTAGATAATGTGTCGATAGTTTATCTAGATAAGAAAAAACCCAACAAATTGAATCTAGATAAAAGATAAAATAAACTTGTTTTTTATCTAAATGAAAAACAAATTACTTTTTAGTTTTTAGGTTTTAAACTTTTAAAGACTAAATTTAAAACTAGTAAAATAGAAAAATACAATTATTTTTTCACATATTTGATACAGAATTATTACGATTTATGATTTATAATGTTGTCACAGTTTGTTTATGTATTGATTTAAAAAAAAATAATAATAACAAACATGACTTTGGCCCTAGTCGTCAATTTATTTAAAACATCGATTTAATAAATATTGTAAATTTTTTTCCAAAGTAATCAAATTATGTATCCATAAATGTTTTAACAATATACATAAACATCGATTTGTGATTATTAACTATATACGATTATTTAATATTTTAAGGGTATACGTTAAAATGAGAAAATCGAAATAATTATCTAGGTAATTAGATAACTGTTTTATTTATCTAGATAAGATAAAAGTATACATACTTTTGTCTAGATACTTTATTTAGGAAACGCACAACACTGCTGACAGGTAACATAACAAGATAATTGCGACGCATAGAACATAACCATGGCGTTTAGGTTGAAATTAATAGGGTATCAACTTTCGAGGGCAGTATATATTTACCTACGTCGCTGTCGTTGTAAAAAAAAATTGTTAAATAAGTATGATACAGCCATTAGTAAGGAATTTTAACTTGTATTTGTTTTATAATATCTTAGAAAGACAACAACGTTCTAGACCCTCGAAAATATTCTCTTCTTTAGATTTTTATATCGGCAATTAAACTATAACTATTTTAACCTAAACGCAACAATGTATGTTTTTCATAACTTAATTTTGCCGAAATTAAAGAGTATTTTCTGTCAATACGTATATACAGGATGTTCCACGAGGATTCGACAAATGCAATAACTTTTGTTCTATTCAATATTTTTGATACATATATTTTTTACATAATTAGTAAGCATTTGCACTACACGAACATTTTTTTCCAAGGGGGGGGGATTTACAATTTTACTATATTTTTTTTAAACGAATTCAAAGTAGCCATTTTATAAAATAGATTTTTTTGAAAATTTTATGGTGGTTGAAACTTTTGTTAAAGTATGGTCTTTTATTTTCTTTTAATTTTTAAAATTTGAATTATTTTCTTTTTAATCACAACAATATTGTTTGTTAACATAAATGACCATTATTGATTGATTGATACTACCTAATACCTATAATATGATAATATTATTGCATGATATTAACTCATGGAAAAGAAAATCCTTGTTGTGTGTCCTGACTAATAACTGATTAAATATTGTAATCTTCACTCAAAATTTCAAAAAATTGTAGAAAATAAAAGATCATACGTTAACAAAAGTTTTAAACACCAACATTTTTCTAAAAATGTATTCATTTACAAAATGGTTATTTTTAATTTTTAATTTTAAATCCCCCTCTTCTTAAAAAAAAAAAATGTTCATATATTAACTGAAACGCTGAGGTATAATAATTATTTAAAAATATATATATATTCAAAAATATTGAATAGAAAGATTAAAGTTATTGCAATCATCGTGGGACACTTTGTATAATATAAACACTATAAACGACTATATAGTCGTTTATATAACAAATACACGCATATACATATATTTAATTAAAATATAAATTATTATTATCCATTTGTTCATCACACGCGTGTATCTTGGTCCAATTAGTAACCAAATATCAACAAATCTTCTTACCGACTCGAAATGGACGGTTACAAAATACATCATACTGTTTACTAGAAAGAGTTACCGGGTTACAGTAACCAACTCGCAAAGACGTTATTAGTAAACAGTTTACTCGCGATTACAATACGAAAACACCCCTATTATTCAACAAACCACATGTAAACTCCTTTATAGAATTTTTTTTACTGCATTTAAAAAATAGTGCAATCTCCTACACAGGTCAGGTTTACCTGACGAAAATATGAGTTTATCACCCATTCGGTGAACCACGGATCACACGTTCATTTATTTTTGATTCGATTTCTGGAAAATTTGTCTGCGAATGATTGTTTAGATGGATGGACGTTTGTTATCCATGTTAGATATTTTCCATCAAATTACAATAAGTGTCATTAGATTAATAATTAGTTTTTGTTTGTATAATTGCATGAATAAATGTAAGGAGAAGGTGATTGAAAAAATAAGAAATTATATCATTGATTTGTATAGTAATTATTTTTTGTATTTGTATCAAGTTTTTATATCCAAATTTTAAAAAAACTTATTTCATAATTTGTAGGGGTAGAGGAGCTGTTTGAACCCCCGAGATCACTCTTTGCATTTCCATTGCTACATCATCATAAAAATAGGAAATATGAATTTAACTCAATGAAATAATCAAACATCCAAATTATATTTAACGTTCAATCATTATTTATTTGATTATTTTTGATTTTTACAGTAAATTGCGTATCAATAATTGGAATGAAGGCAAAGGAGAAAAAGAACAAGTAAAGGAAGTGTAAAAATAAAATTAATATGAATGACTCCCTGACCTCAAAAAATAGATTTGACTTTTCTAAAAAGTGACTTGTAATAGCTACAAGCACGGAAAAATATTGAGACAATGCGACGGAAAACTTTTTTTTTAAATGATACTGGTTTTGGCTTTGGTTCCTCTTCTATGCTGAAATCCTGCGTACACAACAAAATGTTAAGATTTACAAGTTTCATAATATTTATTTATTTTAGTAAAATTTATTTTCTTTCATCATACAATATATTAAGTCTATCTCCTGTTCGAAAATATACCGTGTACATAATACCTAGTAGTAATATGACAGCGGGAGATTTCATCAGTTATCCTCAAAAATAAAAAAGTTCAATTACCGTTTTTGCCAAAAACTATTCTGAAACTCTTTATTCGCCCTGAATTTTAAAACGATTGTCGATAGATGAATTAGGTACCTGTGAAGACTTTTGCCGAGGACCTTCATCATAATCATCATCTTCTTCTTCTTCTTCAGCGCGTCTAGAATTTATTTTAGGGCCTGTGGGTGGAGTGAATTTTGCAACAGGTTTTGGAGGTACATAAGGAAGTGTGGGAGGAGCTGTAGGCTTAGGCGCAGGGACTTTAGATGTGGTAGGTGTGGCCGCAACGTTTCTGGGTGAGGTGGGTTTTGTTGCCCCAATTTTAGACGGGGTTGGTTTTTTCTCTTGGACTGCCGGACAAACTATAAACTAAATTTTCAAACAGAAAATTATGAATTAAAATCCATAATATCGTAATACTCATTTCTTTTTCAGATTTCCACGGGAAAACAATAATATTATCTATTAATATGTTTGTTTGCAGACGTCAACACATTAGACTTCCATTTAAATACACGGTGTGAATAGTTAAGTTGGGTTAAAAATCTGCATAATATAATTTTACTGTTATATTATGAATACATAATGAATACCATTAGAAATAGTTTAAAAACTGTAGTGAACAAGTGATAAACGGATAAACGGAACGGTAATAAAGACTTGATTTTAAAAATGATTTTTATTCGATAACAAATCGATATTATTTAAATTACCTAATTAATAAATATTACTGAAAGAAGCAAGAAAAAAAATATGGTTTCTATTCAAATCCGAATTTTGCTGACTAATTTTTATATTATATTGATGCGTTAATATTTAATAATTTTTTTTAATAAATATTTAATCATCAAATTATTAATGACCACTTTTTAGTACTATGTAATTAAAAAAAAAAAAACTAAAAAATGTATCCATATTTTCGATAAAAACCACTCCTTAAAAATTTGCAACTTCAACGAAAATTTATTGGAAATACAAACAAAATTAAAAACCTCATGAAGATCACATGTATTTGGTGCAGAAAATACGTTACGTGCCGTATTTTAATGACGAGAAACATTTCAAATAGGAAAAATTCCAATAACTCACTTGGGCCAAACAGACTATCGCGATGGTCAATATCAATATCCGCTTAGAAATCATTTCACTTTTGCCGCCGTCGGCGGTTCGATGTGTACTGCACGATAACAATGATGATAATTAATATAAATATATTATGCTATTAAACCAAACCGAGATGACTTTTGGATGAAATTAGCCGACTGGAAGAGATTTCGAACGCGTTACATTGTTTTATAATATGTTGCGGGATAATTGCGCGGGCAAAAAGCGCACAAGTGTTACTGAAACGCGAAATTGATGCCAATAATTACTGTCGTTTTGTCGACAAACCACATTTAAACGAGTCCGTTTTTCTCTGGCACGCGGGACAACAATTGTAAATTTCACAAAAGCGAACGATGAAGACAATGAAGAAAATTTGAATCTGAATGAAACGGAATAACCGAGCGCGAACGCTGCGAATGAATTACCAAAACATTGAGTTTGAAAAATACGAAAACAACTGCATCGTTTTTGAAACACGTCCCAAAAACTTATACCCTCTGCAGTTATTATAATAATATAGTGAGGTTTTATTGTAAGGTTTATTTTGAGTGATAAATATTTTCCGTACGCAATTTATGTTGTTTTTTTTCTTGTCACTTTCCGGTAAAATTTTTACAAACTGACCATAGGATAATGGAATGCGATTGGATACAAATCGCTGTTAGACTCGAACTGCGGTGATAAACACTTCGGTGGCGATTTACTGTACATTCATAAAAACATATTTCACGCAAAACAAACGAAGAAACGTTTAAAAACGGTTTTATAGGTTTTTTTTTTTTTTAAACGTTATTTATGTTATGATATATATATATATATGGAAATCGCAGTATATATGTACAACGGCATTTGAGAAAACCTCAACGGCGTTTTCCGAAATACGAATTAATGAATTATTTAAAAACGTTATGGTTAGGTATTGAAAAAATAAAATAAAATTTTAAATAAAGTTTTTTGTGCCTTATTGGATGGGATATTTAGACTATTAAGAGGACGTCATGTTGTAAAGCGTTGTCAATATGATCGTCATCTACAAAAAGTTATAATAAATTGGTGTTTCGTCTATAAAATTCGTTTCTGAACGGTTCATCTTACTGTTTTGCAAAAATACTTGTCATAACGGTTTTGGATATATTTTATTTGAGTCGATAATATATTTACATTTTCCCTCAAAAACATATTGTTAAAATTTCCCATGTGTAACGCCTCGAATTCAGGGTGACGGACGTGATTTTTATTTTTATAATTCACTTGATAAATCGATCGGTAACCGAATATACGCGTCGACAGTGAAATTCGAACGCGTGTTACCACCAGTGTTCAGTAAAGTCTCGACTGGAGCCTTTGAGTTTAGTTAACGTTCCTCGTGTATACCGAACAAATAAAGTTTTTCGGCACGTGCCACCGGTCTGTCACGTGTCTGCCGGTAAAACGAAAATCGCGGGACAATAAGGCACGAGGCACCGTTATATAGAGCCAAATATAGACTCTGAAATTTACCGAGCTCGATAATTTTACTACGTAATACGTCAACAGCTCCGTGTTTTTAAATAGATACTTTGTAAAGGTATACATTTTTAATGTTATTTTTTTTTTGGTAAAATTGTTTCGTGAAAAAATATTGTATTTTAAATACGAATTATATCATAAGTAATTAATTTTTTTAAATAATAAAAAAAAAAAAACAAAAACATACAAAGTAAAAACAATATTAATAAACTCACACCAAATATATCTCTAATGTATAGGAAATAAACCAAGGAGAGGATAGACTTCAATGAACTTCATAAAATGTATTACTTTAATTTATTAAATATGTCTCAAAGTCGAGCTCCGAATTTTCAATAGTATGATTTTCCTAGCACATTTATATTGACCATTATATAAATTTAAATATATTTTTGTGCATACATATTTTTGGGAATAAAATTGAATTTTACCGATGGATTATTAGAGGATATATTAGTAAAACTGAATATATTTCGTTGTTTTGGATCTCTTAAAGCTTCTTTTAAAAATGTAGAACATTTTATTCGTGTCTTTCAGCATTACCTATTACGATTATTTTTTAATTTTAGTCTTTAAATGGGTAGGTACGTGTAATATTCAAATTTAAAAATATTAACAAAACAATTCAAATTGAAAAACTTGATAATTTATTAACGAATGATGCTAACGTGTAACGTGCATGATGTTGTCATGCTAACGTTTATATTTGGTTTATATCTATGTATAATTATCATATTATATCAATGATCGTCGCGATAGGTGCTTCCGGTGCTAATACCAAGGGAAAACAATTTATTTTATTTTATTATTGAAGATCCGGCAGCCCGTCGTCCCAATTCAGATCTGTCCTTATAACAGAAATTTAGTACGATTATTTTCTACAAGAAATTCTGTATTCCTTTAGTTTCATTACTAGCCGAGTATAAATGCTTGAAAAGTTGACTCAATGTTTAACAAAGTTGAACGTAATGCAAGTTAAATTACATAAGTGTTTTAGGTTCAAATTTTAATAAAAATCAAAAATATCATAGCATTTCAAAACATGTACCTATGACTGAACTTCATACAGTATCGTATGTCGTTAGCAATGGTTTATCGTTGCATACAGATGTAAATTAAATAACTCTATGCATCCGACCTTCATAACTTCATATCTACAATAGTGGCACATCCATCGGCAGTATTAACTTTTATTCATTTAATGTAGTTTGACATTAGGTACACAATTAAAATAATTATATAATTGTTTGCGTATATTATAGTGCAATAAATATTAAACATTTTACAATAACAATTTTTGAAAATTATTTATTTTTATAAATATCTAAAATTTGAATATTGATCGTACATAATACCGTACAATAAATAATAACTTATGATTAAGAAATTTTCGTTAAGTGCGGAAATAAAAATACCTATTTCAAAAAAATCGAAGCCATCATAGCGTTGCTGTTTTCTCATCAAAACAAAATAATTAGCTACTGTGGTGGCGGTATATAATTTGGGCCGCCCGGTGGTATCGGGTATGATAATTGCGGCGGCGCAGTGTTCTTAGGACGACGGTGACATAACTTTTTGCCCTGACGGATGATTCCCTTTATAACCTTTACTGTCGTGGAACCTGGATGCGTTACGTATCTCGAGACCTTTTTACCATTTTTCGGGGCGAAGTGACGAGATATACCTTTCTTCTTTCCGCTGTTGTCCACGTATTGGCCATAACCTTGCTATCCGAAACCAACACATCGTCGTTAATTAATATAATAACGTCAGCGCCGTTTTAAATCATTATATTACTGTGGAATGTTCGATTCCGGTGCGATTATAATTAAATCGATAAATCATAATTTTGTAAAACGTCCGTAATCACAATACTATCGATAGAAAAAAGGTGCTTTTTAAAAGACGCTGCAATGTAACTATGTTTATACAGACCATCAGCGATTCGATATAATAATACATTAGTAAGAAGATTTTGGGTAAACTTTATTTTGATTTTTTCATTATTACCAGTACCGTTTAACGATTTTATTTACCCCTAATATTTTCACGATTTTACCATTATTCCGTATGCACCATTATAAAGACTTTAAACATTTAAGTTGCTTTTTAAAAATCAAATATTGATATGGCATGTTTATGGTAAAAGAGTAACGTTTTGAAAACGTTTCACTGTTGCACACTAGATCATTTAACGATAGTCTACAATGGAAAATAAAAAGAATAAAAAGAAGGAAATTCACCTTCTCAAAATGTTCGTATGAATAATCGTTAGTTCATCATAAGCTAATCGCCTTATACAATTGATTCGCGCACAATATAAATATTTTACTGATCAACGAAACAAACAAACAAACATATAGTTCATTACCTGTAATAGCTGCGGCGGCACAGTGTTCTTTCGATGACCACGAAGTAGGTCGCGTAACTCTTTGGCCCCACGGAAGGCCCCCTTTATAACTATGCGTTCTGGCAATGATGAAAGTTTCGCGAGCTTTTCGACATTGTTCAGATTGAAGTGATGAAATATACCTTTCTTCTTTTTGCTGTCGCCTACTTGTTGGCCATCACCCTGCTATTAAAAAAAAAACAGCGTTGTTAATTAATATAATAACGTCAGCGCCGTTTTAAATCATTATATTACTGTAGAATGTTCGATTCCGGTTGGATTATAATCAAATCGATGAATCAAACTTTTGTAAAACGTTTGAAATCACAACGTATCGATAAAAAAAAATGTGATTATAATTGTAATTATTTTGATACGGACTATAAGCGATTTTATATAATAATATTATACAATTAAAATATATTGGTAAGAAGATTTTTGAGTTAATTTTATTTTGGTTTTTTCGTCATTAGGTAGATATAAGTAGTATAGAAATGCCGATTCTGGCTCAACCTGACTCAAAATATTTAACAGAATTTGAACAGTACATTTTTAACAATATTTAACAGAATTTTAACAGTAAATTTTTAACAATATTTAATAGAAAAAATAACAAAAATATTAATATAAATAATATATATAAAATTAATTTTTTTCAGAGAACTTACTACAGGTATCTGTATCGAAAATTTGTATTAAATGTATTGAATATTAATTTTGTGTGTATATTTTTTGAGACTCGGGACTCAGGAAACTCAAAATGTCAATTCAATTTCACAACAACAACTCAACACAAACGAAAAGGCAAAATTTCTCTGGTTTTTTATTAATATTTTTGTTATTTTTTCTGTTAAATACTGTTAAAAATTTACTGTTCAAATTCTGTTAAATATTGTTAAAAATTTACTGTTCAAATTCTATTAAATATTGTTAAAAATTTACTGTTTAAATTCTATTAAATATTGGTTGAGCCAGAATCGGCATATCTATACTGATATATCACCTGTATGGTTTTATTTACCAACAATATTATCAAAATTTTACCTTTATAAAGGCTGTAAACATATGGGTTGCTTTTTGAAGCGCAAGTTATGTTATGGCAATATAAATATACATTGTGCGGTTTAAAGCATCAGTTAAATTTAATATACTATAGTAATGAAATAGTGCGTTGGAGCAAATATTCCCGAACTGTTGGAGATCTGAAATAAGAGTGAATATCGTGATTTTAACAAAAGGCTTGATAAAAATTATTATTTATATTTTCGGTGTAGTACATGGGTGTGCCGTTTCAACATCAAAATTAAGTCCACTATATCCGGTGAAAAGAAGGTAACTGGTGTAAAATCAGATTGGTGAGGTTGAGAAACTTAAATGTGGAATATCTTGTCAACAGGTTGACGGAAATTTACAATGTTAAGATTACAAGTGATTTAATCTAATACTCCGTATAGTTGTGGAATTTTTAATAAAGGTTGCCATTTGAAAATCTTAAGTAGTTGTTTCATCCAATAAAATAAGGGTGATAAAATATAACCGGAATGTAAAATTTTAGAGCAATTTATTTCTTAACATTCTAAAAAACGAATTCCGAATAAAGTTAATACATAGATAATAAGTGTCTTACGTTATGTTGATCACCAGCTGTCGACAGTGTTGAATTTAGACAATTTTCTTGGGGTGGGCCATTTTTTTTCATGGGTCATTTCTATGTAAAATGTAACGGATATTGTACATGAAATAAACACATTTTTTGTCAGATATATTGATCAGGGAAGTGAATAAAATTCCTGGGAGGAAATATTTCCCCTACTGTAGTATACCTGGATTCAACAATTTCTGTTGACAAACCCAAGTAAGTTGAAGTCTATACTCCTAATTAATTTTTTTATAAAGCTTTAAAATTATTATTTTACTACATTTATAACTCACTTCGACCAACATAAATGTCACTGCCAGTGCTATAAAAATCTTTGTGCAAATCATTTCGATGCGGAAATTTATCGGACTGAAATTTTGAACAATTTTATACAGATACCGCCGATATCTGTTTGGTTTTTTTTGTCAATTGTTAATTACGACTTCTCAAAGAGCATAATTATGACGAGTGAAGACGGATACCATCAAACTGTTGACAAATGATATTCTAACCGCGAGATCGTTATTATATATACATGTAATGTGTACCGAAATATATTCTTTTGGTTATTTACTCAATAGGTATTAAATTATTTCGTGTGAACAAACGTGTATAATAACCCTCTCGGGTTGCATAAAAAAACAGAATAAACAAAAAAAACACAAAATTGTCCACAAGTGTGCGAAAATATCATCGTTATAATAAATTTAATAGTTTAATTTCATTATTAAATAGAATAACAATAATACGTGCACATTTTATAGTAAAAAAATACTATAAAAACACATATTATAATATTGTCTATTCATGGATATGAAAAAAAAAAAAAACAGTTTGTCATCAAAAATAGATGTGCGCGTGTCGTTGTAATTAGACGACACAAGTATTATGAGCAAAAAAACAAATGGACATACGTCACACGATGTCCACTGCTGTAGATGAAAAGTTAAAGAGCATATTAAATGTATATCTGTATGAAAAAATTAATCAACGATAACAAAAAGCTCAGATTCTGAGCTGAGTTCGATTATAGATGTTTTAAAAGGCCGTAATATTTATAATTAAAATAAACACATTTTTACATTTATTGAGAAAACTCCCGGGAAAATCCAGGGAAAACCTCCTTATATTACCATAAAGATAAAATATTTTATCAAAAATTAATAAGCTGCACTTGATACATCGCAGCAAGATTTTTGATAGAAAAATTTGCACAACAAATCGAGGTGTATTTGTCGACTAAAATAGTTCGAGCGAACAATATCTGGGTTCAACTAAAATGCTTTTGTGTATTCCTTGTTTAGGTAAAAAGCAAAAAATAAGTGCGACAAATAATTTTCGAAACACGAGTTCGAGAACTCGCGAATCTCAGGAAACTAGGTATGTGTAACCATTCGGCTACGACAAACATAATACAAAAGTGACAATATTTAGTTATTTAACATTACATTTAATATCTGCATAATATCAGAACTTCAAAAAGCTATTATTTCAAAACTAAGTCAGTCCGCTAAATTCTGACTTCACTGTAGTTCTTAGATCGGCAATATGCATATGTTCAAAAAATTTAAAAAATAAATTTGTTCTGTATAATTTTTTATTCAAACGATTTTCGACAAAATTTGGTATTGAAATTCCTTTACAAAAAATATACTACATTAAACTCAATTTTTTTTTTTTACCACAAAGTAACTCTTAATGAACCTCTTGTTAAATTTTAAATTTTAACAATTTTACTAAAGAGTACCTATCGAGAAAAAATTACGTACAGAACTCACAAAATTAACATGTCTATAAATAGCTCAAAAATGGCTTAAATTTTTGAACAATTAACCACGTCTAGAAAAGGCAAATAAAAAGTTTCTTTTTAAAGAAATTAAAACTTTTCTTTTAATTAAAAGTCCATAGAGTCGATACGAATATGTTTAATTGAATTCCAACAAAAATATTACGATTTTTTCTAAAAAGCTTAAGAGTGGCTCAAATGGTTCGAAAGTTCTACCATGTTTAGAAAAGACAAATATACATTTTTCGTTCAAATTTCATGTCTCCACGAATATTTTGAACGGAATTACAACAAATTAGAAAATTGAAAAATAATAAAACCATTATTTTTGTAAATTTTCTATTTTTCTTATGTTTTGTCTTGGTTTTTCTCAGATATTATGAATACCGTTTGAAAAATCAAAATATGATCTAAAAGTACCATTTGGAAAACATTTTTTTTTAAAAATGGTGCCGCACGTATATATCTGAGCAAAATTTATGATAGAATTGTTGTACACAGTATAATAAAAAAATAAACATCTTAGTATTAGTAAAACATATTAGTAAAACCAACACATTTTTCAATACACTTTGAATCTAAAATAAAAAATAAACATCATTGTAACATTGTAAAACCAATACATTCCTTGCTCCACTCAGCATTTAAAATATGAACGATGACAATATAATTATGAAATTCATTTAAGCTATGTACATAATAATGTAACGTGGTAATTCGGCATACACAATCGTAATTTTTTAATTATGCGACAGATACAGTAGCGTAACTAGTATTTTGTGTTGGGGGGAGGAAAAGAAATGCACATCACGAATATTAATAAGCTTATACATTCATAACAGAGTACCCCAGGTGAAATACTAAGGAGAGGGGGTTTAAAAGGGTTTTAGCTTCCTTTATTTGCCGTGTTAAATAAAAAATAATAACAAACTATTAAATGCTGAAAACTTAATACTGATAAAGTAATTATCATTGCACATTTGAATTACTTATTCAGCTAAGTATAAATAATACTTATCTACTAATAAATGTATACTTATATATATATATATATTTTTAGTTTATTGGAGCTTTACCTCAATGAAGTCCTGGGCACGTCGCTAAGTGTTTCTGATTTAGACAAAAGTATAATATAAATACAGTGTATATAGGTGACCAACAGAAAAAACAGTCGTAAACAACTATTTAGGTGGTTACCTAATAATATAAAATTTACAATTTAAAATACATTTTAATTATTCAGATGTTTAATGTTTATACTTTATAAGGTGTAAATTTTATGAATATGCATTAAGTGTACATACTAGATATCTATACATATACTATTCTAGGATGTGGTTCAAAATATTTCACGTACATTTTTCAAAAGAATGCGTTTACAACACTGTTTTTTTTTATTTCAGTATCTACCCAGTAGGTATTAGCTTATTCATATAAACAAATACCGTAATTTGAAATACCGTACAAATTTGAAATTGATATACAGTAAAAAATAAAATGTTCAGCCGGAGACTTTTTTCGCCAGCAATACTGTTCTTGTTTTGTGTCGCCTTACTAAATATTGAGAAATGTTCAAGTTATCGCATATTAGCGATTTTTCCGTGGAACGGTCAAAGTCACAACATTATGTACGACGAATTGTTGACGAATCTGGCTAAAAGAAATCACCGGGTCGACGTCGTTAGTCAATATTCATTGAAAAATCCACCTCCGAATTATCATAACATTACCATGCCATCGCTGCCCGAACTGACCAATAAGTTTGATTGGAATCTTCTTGAAAACTACAAGGACACGAACTACGTTGTCCGTAATATTGCGACAAATTTTGGAAATTTTATTTGCGAAGAAAGATTAAAAAGTTCCCGGTTGCAAGAAATCATAAAAAATCCTCCGAAAAATCCCGCCTACGATTTAGTTCTGGTTGAAGTAAGTAAAATAATTGTTTTGGAAATTGTTTAATTATTTTCATTAATTATGCTTCATGTTATTAGCTACAGTTCAAATAGGTACCTATATAATGTAGTTATGTATTAGCAGCCCGATCTTACTACAAAAGAAAATTCTTTAAAAAATATTTATTTATTTACATATTTTTTCCACGGTTTTTTTTTTAAAGGTATTTAGTGCGCATTGTTTTATGGCGTTTGGACATCATTTAAACGTCCCAGTTGTAGGTGTGACATCGAGTGCGGTCTATCCATGGATTCACGATATGATAGCGAACCCTCAAAATCTAGCCTATTCGTCAAACATTCTCAGTAGCTCACTCAATCCAACTTCATTTTGGAATCGACTATACAACACACTTCATACATTTTATGTCACACACTACTTTCAGCACTACACTTCACCTCAAACTGATATTATAAAAAAATATTTTGGACCAGATGCACCAGGGGTCAGAGAATTAGAGAAAAATGTTTCACTCATAATAGCTAATTCACATCTATCTGTAGAAGGTGTAAAATCAACTACTCCGGCACTCGTTTACGTCGCTGGACTTAATATCCAAGATAACGATAAAGATCAAATTGCTCCGGTATGTTGACTTGACCATCAACTAGAATATTTAATTAATTAACTGTATGTTACTATCAAAAAAATATTATGATTATTTTTATAATAATAGGATGATAAGAAATGGTTAGATGAAAGTTCAGATGGATTCATCTACTTTGCATTCGGATCATTTGTCAATTTTGATACATTTCCAATTCATATAATCCAAGCATTTTTCAAATCATTTGAAAAAGTTTATCCTATACGAGTTTTTATGAAAGTTACAGATGAAAATAATCTTCCACCGGGCTTGCCGCATAATACTCGTACTTTTTCTTGGACATCACAAGTAAAAGTTCTAAGTAAGTTCTTAAAAAATGTTGATTTTATGTAGATTATCATTAAGTTAATTAAATTGATAGAATTCGTCTAATAATTGTATTACCTATATTTAACGTGGTTTTTAAATTATTTTTTTTTCATATCAGACCATAAAAATGTAAAAGCATTTATTACGCACGGTGGAACAAAAGGAATTCACGAGGCGATAATGTACGGGGTTCCAATGATAGCGATTCCGTTGTTTACTGACCAATTCTTTAATGTCGACTTCACTGTTAATAATAACGTAGCAGTCAAATTAAATATCAAAGATATTTCCGAGCAGAAATTGGACAATGCCTTTGATCAAATCATGAATAATGCTATTTACAGGTAAAAAATTAATTAAAAATACAGTAGGTACAGTAACTACCCAGTTTAATACATACATAAATACAGAGACGTAGGTATAGATTATTTGCGGTGGGAGGGGGTTATGCTTGTCAATTATTTGTAATAGAAGTGAATTGGGAGTTGAAAAGTCAATTAATATTGAGTTTAAAGAAAAATGGAAGATTTAACCCCACTCCTTTACCTACGTCGCTGCATTATGAATTTATACAAATGCATCAACTTAACTTTAGCGACTCTATTTAGGGAATCTATGAAAAAAGTTTCGAAGAAATTTAGAGATCGTCCAATAAGTGCTATGGATACTGCATGCTACTGGATTGAGTATATCATTAGAAACGGTGGCGATGCTTTGCGATCGCCAGCTGTTGATTTATCGTGGTGGCAAGTTGCACTTCTCGATGTTTATGGGACAATTTTTCTTTTTTTTTTATTTTCTTTTGTTATTTTAATAGTTACAGTGATGTTTATTATTGCCTCGAGTAGAATACTAATATGACAATCAATGTGTATAGACGTGAACAAAATTAGGTGCAGGGTAACAATCCTAACAACTCAAAACAGCTATTGATGTCTCAAGAAATAAAGATTTTAATTCTGCGGGTTATAATATTTCGACTGTGTAGTTCGTCCTCATAATTTTTTACAACAAAGATATAAAAACATAATATACTGGCAGACCTCAGTTCCATAGCTATAGTCTATATTTATACTGGGTATACTTTTTTTACTTACATTTTTTACTTACCCGTGTTTAAACGCGATCACCGGATATTTTAAGGAAGCCTATAATCTTGTATATATATACTATATTTCTCTGCTAAAGTGCATTTTTTTGCTTGAAAAAATAGTAATTTATTGTTTTATTTATTTAATATACTATTATCGATTTTCATCGAGCGTTTTTTGAAATGTATACATTTTTCCTCGTGAACAAAACAGTTTTAAAAATATACACTTTTTTAACAAAATATTAAATTATTAAAAATCTATACGCCAACAAATTTAAATTGAATTTTAAAAAAAAATTTGTTTTTAATTTTTATATCATTTTCATAAAGGAGAACAGTAAAATGTGAAAATCTCTCTAAAAATAAAACTGGAAAAATAACTATCTGCAGAATCGTGATCAAGTAAAAAAAAAAAAAAAAACAATTTGTTTATTTAATAATGTTAAGTACAGTAATTTTATTTAATACATACAATAAATAAGTAAATACTTATTAGGCACGTCACATTAAAATACTGGCGGTAGTATTAAATACAATTAAATACTGAATAAAATGAATTCGGTAAACGCGAAAATACGTCTATTACAAGTTACAACAGTGCAATGACGCTAAGAAAATAGTAAGTAAGAGTATGTTAACAAAATCAAAAAAAAAAATGTATATAAAATATATTATAAATAATAATAATAATACCATTACATGGTAAACATATAAAATATGCTTATAAGATATTATTAAATAAAACCCACGTATATAATATAATTTGAGATAAAATAAAATAAACACAAAATAAAAAATATATATATATATAATAATACATATTATTTAAACGTGCACACACTTTGACGGAATATGATAGGTACAGATACTAGTGATTTAAATAATTCGAAAATACTAATTATTGCACAAATTAAAAGTGGTATATAATAATATTATCAGAGGCGAAATCAAATCGGTTGCTTCTTAATTTTTCTAAGATTTAAAGGGGAGTTGCACTATATGTAAAAACGCTAAACATTAAAAGGTACTAATTTACTATTAATTTAGTAAAATTAAATGAAAAATACAGAAAAAACTTGCCGGATGTAATTACCTAGGACTGTATATTAAGATATATTGATTAATATTGGTGGGTAGGTACTGGATAGATTATTGGTAGATATATGTTGTTTTTGGATTAATTTAGGTTCATTTCGCCACTGAATACTATAATAGTATAACCTAAGATAATAAATATGGTAAACATTTTAAATAGATAAATATAGATAAAAATTCAAATAAAACGTTTAAAGTGTATAAAACAAACAAAAATTGTCTAGAAAAAAAATTAAAACAAATAAAAATCCAATGTAACCATTTTTACTACTACGAGAACAATAAATTTAGAACAGTAAGATAATGCTAATAATAATAATAATAATAATAATAACTTTTAAACCAACAATTATTAATAATTCTTTTCCTACGCAATACTGTCGTTAATATTTGTATCAATTGAATAACCTTATAATGTTATTTTGATTCACAATAACATTCTAAATAAACACGTGTATACAAATACATAATAATCATATAATACTAAGCTGCACATATTATATTATATAATAAAATTAAGTACTAAATAATGTTTTTTTTTTTTTTATATTTTCATACCTATTTATATTGTGTAAAGAAATTGACAATGATCTAATAATACTATATATAAATATACATCATTGTCATAATGTTATATTAAAATGAAAAAAAAAAAACAAGTTAAAGAAATAAAACCAGCCACAACCTTGGTTCCTTATATTATTATAACACAAAGTACATGTACAATAATAACACACAACAAACAGTAAATATTTTTAAAAATGAGCTTTTTCAAAGAAACACTGAAACGGTTGATTAAAACACTTCGTACTTTAGGCACTGCATTCAATATTACTTTATTATTATTATTATTATTATTAATTATTAAGTAAAAATATTACAGATATTTTTTTATAATATAAAGGAATTATGCGCACTGAAAAAAATTGTGTCCTACATGTGTTAATTTTATTATTAATATTAAAATTATCATTATTTAAGTTAAAGAAAAATGTAACAAATTATTATTTTGAGTATATATCATCATTATTATGAGTAGATATTATTATTGATTTGTAGGCACTGATGACATACAAATAATATTAATAAAAAATATAAACTTATTAAAAACAGAGCATATCACAGTAATAATTATCATTCAAAGTTAATGTTACTGCATTATTATAAATGGCAATATTGTCGAAACATTAGGGCGCATAGTTTCGTTGTAGTAATAATAATATTGTTATTATTATATTAGTGTTTAAAAAAAAATATGTCTAGTAATAATATCATACTGGTCGTAAATACTAGCAATTCGTTAAACGCAATGTTTAAAAATACCTAATCAAAATACAAATGTTGTTTATAATAATAGTTAAGCAAAAATATGGCGAATATGATTGTACATACATTCATTCGCATTTAATACTTTTACGAATCGACGGATATCGAATATAATTATCACAATAATGCGAAGTAAAAAACTGTATCTTTCCTAATAAATATTTTTTTTTTTGGAATGATTTGTTTCTCAAATGGAATGCAATTATATTTATGCCAAAATTGTATAAATACTGTTACAATGCAATACTATGCGTATTATAAATTACTGTTATCATGTTACTGACTAGGTGTTCAAGTCTATGGCTACAATCACTTCTATAAAAGAATTGACAAATTAAAAAAAAAAAAAACTAAATAAATACATTTTAGTAAAATATGTTATCAAGAAAAATACTTATTATTTTTATAAAAGCAATTATTTTGATTATAGCAATTTTCTTAAGTATTGACACACTAAAACTTGTAACAAAGAATAAATGGTTCGATTCAAAATATTAATAATTAGCCACTGACATGTATAATTAAATATAAGAAGTGTATTTGTGAAATAAAACGTGGCAACACACTAACGAAAATTTAAACTAATATTTCGAATTCACGAAGTTCGAATAATGACTAAAACCAAACAAATGGAAAATATTACCTATTTACCAGATACAGTAGTAATTGCAAAACAAGAAAATAAGTTCATACAATTGTAAATATTTGGTAACACTTTTCTCTCTGAAAATAAACAAAATGAGGTAATTAAAGTCAATGATCAAAGATGAAATATGATTAAATCCACAAATGTTGTGTTAAAATATATACAATTGTTTGCCACTTTTCTAATTCAAAATATGTGGACAAAAAACAACAAGATAATACATAATTTGTATGTATGAATTAATGATCAAATTATTGCATAATATTATGTACTGGTAAATATATACATTTTCATTGAGCTCCAACTTTGTATAGTAATACTAAAGATTTAAAACTAAAATTAATTAAATAAACAAAAATTAAGATAAGACTTAATTAATATCTCTGCTGGAATTCATGGTGCCATCTATTGTAATCGATGTGGAATATTACAATTGATCCAGTTGATAATCCAGCCAACAAAAATCTTTTTTTAAAAAAACAACAACAAAGGATTATGCATTTTTGTTATCTACAACTAAATAAATGTTCAACTCTTATTTACTTTTGGTCGTGAGTAAGACCTAATGATCGGACACTACTGTCACAAGCTGGAAAAGCATAGAGGAGAGATAAATTGAATGTTCTCCATACTTCGACAATACCTTTGTCACCTCCAGTCATCAAATATTCTCCATCTCTGCTCAGTAACATACACTGCACAAAATATAAGGCAAATAATTATAAAATAATAAAATTAAGATAATAGAAGACAACTATAAACATTTAATAATGCATATTTAGAAGAAAACAAATTAATACTTGAATGTTATCATTATGGGTGGTGTGTCTCAGTCTTTTGCCATTGATTGTAAATGCTGCGATGCTACCATGTTCATAATTTACAACGATAATACCTTCTCGAGACATGACAGCACATTCAGGATTTTCAAAACCGTTAGGAGGGTCAAGTGATCTGAGTAGATCACCAAACGTAGTATGCACAAGAACTGGGCCACCTAAAATAAACAAGACATTGATACTATTATTATGTATAGTGTAATAAAAATGAAATAATAATAACTTGCTATATACTAACCTGAAGATGCAGATACAACCAGACCGAGTTCAGCAGATATGGCCACTGAAGTGACTGGCTGTTCATGTCCTGTCAAAGTAGCTCTAGGCGTGGGATGATCTCCTTCTCCAACTATTGTCTGACTTCTGGCATTCCAATGCCACAATAGAATAGTGCAGTCAGAAGATCCGCTGGCAATGTAACAGTCAGAAGTGATGTTGCATTCACTACGACTCAAACACGTCACCACACCATAGTGGCCAAACACAATTTGAACGATTTTTGCTAGTTAAAAAAAATGAACAACATTTCCTTTTTTACAAATTTTTCATTCAAAATATAAGCAAATAACTTGATCAAATCTTACCAGTCTCTGTGGAAAACACTCTAAAACTGTTGTCCCAAAAACCACAAACGATCAAGAAACGACTGTCAACTGTCGTTACAAAACAATTCCATTTAATTTTCAATTTTTGACTAAAATTATCTCCTAGATGGCGTCTTAATGTCACATTAACATTGCTATTTGATTGAGCTAAAATAACATAAAAAAGTTATATTTTATGGTACAAGTTATTAATAAGATTGAATTTAATTTTACCAAACATTAATATTCACCACAAATATTTTCAAGGTAGAAATATATATATTTACATATTTATACATATTTTGCATTATAAATCATTAAAGCTAACCAAGTGTGTATAATTACAATTTTAGAATTTAACATAATTTATTATAAATCATAATTATTTACACTTTAAGGCAGAATTGTGTAATGGCAATTAAAGATGTATTTTTTACCTTTTACTATTTGTCTAATCCAAAATGAGATAATTTCTGTTGGACCAATTTTAAATTAATATAAAATATACATATATAATATTTTCAGATCTAATATATAAATGTTTGTTGGTTATTTTAAAATCAGAAGTCGTTTTTTAAAGCATTTTTTTTATTTATAATGAGAATAAAATTGTGAAGATATAATATATTATATCAATACATGGAATGTAATAATTTACCTAACAAAAAAAAAATAATAATAATAAGTCGCAACATGTAATTATACTATAATTCAAAACTACTAGATTTGTGTAATTTGTGTGAACCTACTACCTACCAACTTAATGTATAATAATAAAGGTTTTAAAGTTGAAACTTACTCAAAATTTGATCCATGACAAGAGGTAAATTTACGTTGGGTTGCTGAGGACTTTCAGCATAACTGGGCGATTGAATTGTCACTGAAATACAAAAAAATAGACATTCATATAAGTATATTGTTTTTTTTTTTACAAATATAGATTAAAAACAAATTAACTAAAATATTTTAGATTTTTTATGTTTATATATTTTCTTACGAACCAGAATAATTGGTGTTCCATCTGTTTATAGCGAACTGCATGTTTGTAGTTACAGTCACAACGGCCGGCATTGGCAATTGAGGGAACGTGTTGGCCGATATGTGACAGATTGGTGAATTGGACGGGAATTTCATGGTCATGCAAACATCGTCGGGAATACTCGTGAACATCATTGGCGACTAAAACATAAAAAAATTGTTATCTTTCGTAAAACTGCGTAATTCATCCGACGCTTACGATATGCATGGCTGAACTGCGTGGCAGGTGCGGTTCCATCAAGAGTTGAGAAGGCGTCTGCCCGAAACAGCGTATTTGATTTTCAATAGCTTCTCTCATTATTGGATCGGTTATCGTGTCCATGTCGACACTTCCTTCGTACGTTAAGTAGTAAAAAACGTTAGACGCTCGTATGGCTTCCGGTCCTGAAAAATTCGTCGTTGTTAAAATGAAAATTAGCAAACAAAATCTACAGATTGAAAATCAAACCTCTTTGCTTGTATCCGAATATCAAATCGATCCACTGATGCAGTTGACACGAAACGAATTCGGATTCTAAAGCCTAGATAAAAACAAAAATTATGTAGACGTATCAAAAATAAATATACGTAATAATATTTTTTATTGCACATGACTAAACGTACCATCCTGTTGATTCTAATAAATTCTTCGGGCGAAGTAGCCCACGGCGGCAATTCAACGTTTCCGACGGACGTACCGTCTTCTTGGTATCCCAATTTATACTCGTTGTCGTTGGACAACATTTCCGGCAAGAAAAACAGTTCGGGTATTAATTCCTATATGAAAAACAAAAATCGCATATCATATAAGTATACTGTTTCGATTAGGCACAGCTATAAATTGCATATACCTTAACGTCGGAAGTATCTCGTTGACAGTTTTTCCAGGAGAGCGCGATCGAAGAAAACAACCGGTTGGGATGATCGAACTTGCCGCCTTGTAAAGCTAAAAACATGGTCGTGAACGGTTCCTGCGGAGACGATAATACGTTTTAATTGAATTTCATAAACGAAATATACTCAATTCGGAACAAAAAAAAAACATACTATTCGAATCAACCAATTGAGTACGAAAGCCGCGGTCGAATAATGGGTACCATAATGGAACGGCGGAATGCTTTCGTTTTCCCAAGACCCGTAGCGCTCTTCAAAGTACGCTTTACGACTGGGATTCAATGCTCCGATGGGCTAAACGAGAATCAATTACAAATTTAATATTGTGTATAACGGTAAAATAAAATATATGTCTAGACGATTTTTCGCGCATCTCGTAAAGTAAAAGGAATAATGATTATTTACAACCGCAATCGCGATGTTCAGAGCATATACAAACAAATTGTTGAGGCTACACGTGCATTTATTGTCTCAGTCTTAGACAGTGTTTATAAACACACCAACCATCACATAGCAGTGTTTAGTAGAATCAATTTGTGCTGTTAGTTTTATTATTATAGTAAATTTGACCTAATTCTAAAGGGAAGAAAATGATCGGTTTTGACTTTTTTTTCTCGATATTTTAATTTTTAAGCGAGACGAGTGCATTTTTCAATAGCAATATTTCACACATTCATACGTTTTGGATTTTGATGTTCTACCCCGCAATTTAGTACGTCATTTGTTTATATTTGTTTGGGATATTTCAGAATTTGCTTGAACTTCTCGCAACCGTTATAACCGAAATACCGTGCGGGTGGCTATAGTATGTCAAACGAATATAAATAAATAAAATACTATACGGTGGGTGTATTAGAGAACTCAAAATCCAAAATGGAAGAGACCAGTGTAACGTACGTTCATAACACACTTGAAAATTAAAATAATGAATAAAACGTAACATACATGGATAATGGAGTTTACCTTTTAATTTTGATAATAGGTTAATTCATTTTGATATTAAAATCAACAGCATAAAATTAATTCCGCTGACCGTAAATTTGGTATGCCGTGCGTTTGCAAGACGGAGACGACAAATATATGCATAACGTGCATATTAATTCTTCTTAATGTTATATTATATATATGTTTTAAAATAATTTGAACGTCATACTTTCGATAAGTCTCGGTAATTGGACGGTAGACCGAGGTCCATTTCGGTCGATTCGTAATTGGTGAGCACCCACGGAAAGACCGGGTATTGATTCAAATCGTTGTAAGTACGTCCTAAAATGAAACATAAAAATAAATGTATAACTTATAACTTGTTTTTGTATAATTTAGGAATCGTTTTTTTTACAAATGCATTTTACAGATAAACGGATTAGAAATAAACACAAAACGACCCCGTCCGAACAGATCGCGTTTTAAATATAGGTAATATCTATAGCCTTATATATGCACAGATAAATTTACACTGTTTTTAAGTGATAAAAAATAAACATAATTAAAAAGACGCAATCTATAAACTTAAACGCGGTACTCAATTTACAGCTAAATCTCAGTTCCGGAGCAGCCACGTATTAAAAAAAAAAAGACGTAGGTGGGCTACTATTGTAGGTGAGAAGTTAAGAAGGTAGAGGGGAAATTTAATGTACGCAATATCTGTACGTAACGATTAACCATTAATAACGAAAAACGATTCTGAGAGGAGTTCGGTTAATAGTGTTGCTTTGTCAACAATATATAAGTCACATTATGGTAAAATAATTACATATGCATTACATATTTTCTTTAATAATATAATTTGTCTAATATTGTACCTATTTTCCCGTTTTTTCTACGTTTTTTTCTATTTATTATGAAAACAGCTTGGAAAATCAAAAATTACTTACGTTAAGTACCGCACCAGGAAAATTTCCTTTCAGAAAAGGTACCTATCTATCTATCAAGTTAAAAATGTAAAAAAAAATACCGCAAAAAGCGTTTGTCGTGAAAAGTTTTGACGTCCTCGAATACTTTTAAAAGCTAATATATTTCAATGTCCAAGAGAAAACTTTTTATACGATTTCCAATTAGTTTAATATTTTTAGGAACCTATACATACTTATTTGAATAACCGAAGTGGCTATTTTTGTGTGTACTACGAAATCCCAAATGTGCACCTGCCACCTGCCACCTCTCTTACTATAGCCTACAGGTAAACAAGCCACAATGCTCCGCAGATGTAAGAAAAATATTTTTATTTTTTATATATATTTACAGTATAATCAATTTTCGATAAGACACTTATTATCTCAGCAGTATTTACTATTTTGGATAATGAGTTTTTCATTATTTTAACAAATAGCTCTAAAATGGAACATTAACTCGATGAATTTTATTTTTTTTTATTTTTGAGGGCGAAACCACTACCCACTTTTGATTTTTTAATAGTAACAAGGTGATTTTTTATCATAAACCAGCACTTATCTTAGAGGATTTTAAGTGAATTTAATTTCTGGTAATTAATTGGCTATATATGACTCTTCCCCACTCCTCCCGTCTAAACTTTAAACTGTTAACACAGAAACGATAAATCTGATATTATAGTGTTATGCATATCAAAATTTCTAGAAAAATATTCTCTATTCAAATCTTTGTTCAAAAGGGGGGGGGTTTTTAAAAATTTTGATTTTAAAATCAAAAGTATGCATTTATTTTAGGTATATGAAGTAGGGGTAAAAAATTAAAAATGGTTTTAAAATAAAGCTTAAACGATTTCATAATGATTAGAAAAAACAGAAATCGAATTCACTTAAAATCCTCCGAGATAATTGCTGGATCATGATAAAGAAATCACCTAGTATATTCAAAATTTCGTAAATATATGAAGTTTTAATTAAAATAGATGTGGTGTTGACATTTATAATTTTCGTCAACCTATATACAGGCTGTCCCACAAAGATATACCCCTTTAATATCTCCAAGGATAATAAAGATATTCAAATTCTGTTTTTTTCTCATAGGGATGAGGATTACAATTATACATATTTGTAGTCCTCATCTCTGTGAGTAATATATAAAAAAAAAAACAGAATTTGTTTGTCTTTATTATTTCCGGAGAATTCAAGGGGTATATCTTCGTGGGACAGCCTGTAATTAAAACCCAAAAACATGTATGCGCAGTGTTCACAATGGAAAATCTGAAAAAATAGTCACTGTGCATAGGTTAATATCATAATTAATAATCAAGAAAATTATAATATATTTAAAAAAATTTTACATTTAAGTCGAGTACTGTAGGATTCGTATTCAGATAGACCGTAGAGCACTAGAAATATAATTTTTTAAAAAGCCAAATATATTCTGCCCCACGGGTAGGCCAGTGTTATCGGTGGACATTTTGGTAGGTATATATTAGGTTGATTCAGTTTGAATATTGAAAGTGACGATAAATCATTGAAATTAAAAAAAAAAAAAACGATTCTGCAGAGCGGAGCTGGGTTATATAATAGTATTATAGTCATTTCAAGGTAGATTGGGTCCTTTTGTTGTCAGTTTTTAAAGTTGTTAAAGAAAAGTGCTTGAGAATCTAGACAAATTATTATTACGATTTGAAAAATATGGAGCGTTTTTACGAATCGAAAAACGTTTAACGGTCGACGCCGTTAAATAATAAAAGAGGCCTACATAATATAAAATCGTGATTTTTATTAGTTTATGTTATTTTCCCCCCGTCATATTATTATTGTACCGAAGTAGTAGTAACAATAATTTCCTCGTGGGCTTCTACATCGGTGTCTAGGATTTTAAAATTAGAAGTAATGCGTATATAATAATGTTTGTTTAGGAAACGAGTTGCGTGCGCTATGGTTGGCCGGGCAGCTATACTGCAGGGTATCTCTTGGTGGCCACACACGCACACACACACAAACACACACTGACACACGTGACGTTTACACTAATTGGCGCTGTCAGTGATTTGGAGGACCTGAACGGAGACGGGACGTTGAGCAATTACGACGGACGGACGAGGCGCGAGAGAGCGTATAGCAATACAGTTAAGGGGGACGGAAAAAAAAAATAATAATAATAAAAACAGCATCTTTGGCGACAACCTAACCGTCACCGTTAATATCCTACTTCGGCGTCTCTTTTTTTTTTGTTTTTCTAAAGGTACACGTGCGTCTAATATAAAATGTGTATGATATTATTACGTCCGTAAGTGTGCATTTAATTTACACTTAATGCCGGGTCGCATAAAAACCGGTCTTTAAAAATACAACGATCCCGTAACATTGTATAGATACGGTTCTGTAAAATTACAACATGATTCTGCAACATAATAATTTATGCATGCAGGTACCTATATTGTCGTACACACAAATTCGCACCTAATTAACAGATCAATTAAACCGCATATTAGCTTTGATAACGCTGTACAAATGATAAGACCATTAGGAACCCATCACGATCTTGACGTACGTTCACGTTAATTCAACTTGAATCTACGATGAGCAGAAAAGACCCATACATTTTTTTACGGGTCACCGGTCACGAATTGATAGCGAACTATTTTGCCGATTTCGGTACGATTACAAATCCATCATAGTAGTAACCGTTGAAAACGAAGATGGTCGTTTAAAACTTGTCCTATAACTGATGGCTTACCCCCTACTTCAACTTAACTATATCAAAAAAGTTTAAACAAATTGTGTACGTGGTTGAATACAAAAATAAATTTAAATTGAATGAAGTTAAAACAATAATATTACATTTTAAGTTTAACATTTAAACATTTAAAACGAAAGCAAAATATCCCAAAGTAAATTAATTGTTTGATAACATATTATGATTTTGAAAAAAGATAATGTGTGCTGGTTACAAAATGGATTTAATAAGGAGAAGCAATAATTCTGAAGAGGATGACGATAAAACACTCCTATATAATCACCAGTAAAACGAAACGAATTTAATTATTTTTTAACCACTTCCGATTTCAAGGAGAAATAGTCGGGATACACTAGTTTCTTTCCAAATGATAAGAAAACGGCCAAAAATATCGAGATTCAGATACGCCAACTTCAAAATAGAAAAATTGTGCACAAACTCTAAATCTAGTTGATACTGCTCCAAGAAAGTTAATGTCCTAAATGTCAACCTAAAACCTTCAATGAAAAATAAAGGTAAGAATTAAAGATAAAAGTCACGTTGGGTAGGTTACATTTTGAAGAGGAAAATTCGATAATATTTTTTATTACGGTTGACAGTTGTTAATTCGTTGGCATAAAATTCGTACCGACGCTAAATTAAAATTTTAATAATCGGTACTTTTTTTAGTGATATTTGCCCGAAATAATTACCCGTTGCGATTAACGAATTTATGGAAATTGTCACGGAAAAATAGTGGTAAAACTTCAATAATAAAATATTTTAAATAAATACATGAATAAAAAATTTATATATAAAAATAAAAACTAAATAAATGAACGAATGCGTCGCCTGGAGTATTATGATAAGTGTATTATACGACCGGTAATAATTTTAACCATTTCAATAATTTTGTTTTCACTTTATTATTTTATTATTTAATAAAATATCATCATTATTTGATAACAATGACAACGGATTCATTGGGATTTACTTTACAGTTAAATACAACGTCGTTTATTATCATTCAAAATATTTCTTAGTGTAAATAAATTTAAAAGATACCTAACCAAAATATTTTAGCACAGTTTATTTTTTTTTGGTTTTTAAAGCGATTAGAAGAAAACCAAAAAAAGCATTATGACAACAGTCGTATACAGTTACTAATTAGTTAGGTACACGGAACTGTAAACGGGAATATCGTAATGTTAGACTAATATGCGTACGCAAACTAAAAACAATCGTATTTATATTAATCATTGATATTATTCTGCGAATATACTGACCGGCAATGGTGTTGAGGAACATTAGATATTCGAAGTTGGATATCTCGCGACGCTGCCATTTTTGCGTCATGTTCGAGTTCCTCATCAACTGTCTGGGCGACATCATGGACGCACGTCTGAAAAATTATCGTCGGACGACGAGATTACTATACGGACGTCGCAATAAAATAATATAAGCATAAAGACAAAGGAAACGGACATGCGAGTGTCTACATGAGATGTGTACGACACGACGGCATTTCACCAGAGAGAAAAAAAACAATCGATCGATTACGTATATATAAAAAAAAAAACAAAAAAAAAAAAAAACAGATATAGACGGCTTTTTATTTTTATTTGCCGCTAGAGAAACGATAGATAAATAATAAATTATCGTTTGACAGTTATTGGAACCATCCTAACGAAAGATTATGCAGCTCTAATCCTATATTATTATATTATATTAATTGTAATATTCGGTCAATTACCTTGTTTGCGGCAAACCGTATTTGATGCCGACCCCGACTCTGGGCAACGCTTTGATAACTCTTTTTACCGTATTCTGGTCCGGGAAGGAGAACATCACCGACGCTGAAAAAAATAATCATATTTAATAACGCACAAATAAATAATTCAAAAATATTTATACTTTAATAATATTAAATAATCGTAAAAATAAATTGGAAATGCCAACAATACGGCCCACCGGAGTGTCGTACACGCTCACGCGATATTGTTCGACCCGATACTATAAAAACCCGTCATTTAACCTTTTTTTTTTTTTAATGCATGTAAAATGTTATAAAACGTTCACGTTTCGAAATTTACCGAATTGTAATTTTAATCCTTACTGAACTTGTTTTATTGTACCTATAACATTATTGTACAGCCTATAACTCCGATGTAAGGCGAATATAATATTGCGGTCGGATATGTATAAAATAACTGTCCGCAGATATCATAATCTCAAAGCTGATAAATGTTATTGTCGCGCGATTACACTATTATTTAGTCGTTGTACTGAACGAGGTCCGACCGGGAAAAGACCACTTGGAAATTCACGTATACGAGACGACGGGAGGAGGACGTGCAGTGAGAAAAAAAAGAATTGAAAGCCTTAGAAGGAGCGGTTTAGACCGAAAAGGGAAACGCGGGATAACCGGAGGCGAGGTTGTATTATAATATGACGGGACGGTTTTAGCGGACGATTACGAGGTAAGCACGGATTAAATTTGATGATTCCGGAAAAATATTCATTGAGACATATGATGTGATATGACGTATTGTTTTTCGCATGCAGTAATATCGTCTAGCGCGATAAAACAAAACGGATTAAAATCGCAGTGACACAGGCAAGACAAACATATTATCCATACGCTCGTATGCACAATAATATCGACTTCGGATCGCGATTGTTTTACAACTGTACGGTAATATGTATGTTATTTACGTTTTTATACGGTCGTATAATCTATAGGTGCGCAGACATAAAACAATAATAATCATATTGTGTAAACTGCAGCACGGGTACAAAGAAAAAAAAAAAAACATTTTAAAATGCAATCAATTAAAACCGCGTAAAAAAAAAAAAAAAAAAAAAAAACGTATCATGCGATAATGTACTCGCCCAATAAATTACACCGTAATGCACGCGCGCGAGTGTAAATACAAAACATTAAACGCATCCCATTAGAGGATGCACACTAATTTAAGACGCGGTATATTAAAGCGAAGGAACGAGTTTTTACGCGCGTATATATATTATTAAATCGTATTAATAGGCGTATCAAAAATAACACGACCGTTGAGAGTGCACATAATAATAATAATAATAATGAATGATATACGGAGCGCCGGAGTCGGATGTATAAATTACGTTTGTACGATCCGTCGATTGTCGCGACGTGAATTACGAAAAATTATATTATATTTACGGGTAATAAAAATACGTATTAACACGCGCGTTCGGAACGGCCGTGCGCAACGGCGCTCTGTCGCTATAGAAACGGATTCCCTCTCGCCACACGCCTGTTTTTCCGTAACGGAGACATTCTCCGCGAAACGATAAATTACCGCGGTTACTTTAATAATTCAAACGCCACAACGCGACAAATTACACTACCAACTGGTTACAAACAGAGAAAAAAAAAAACAATAATAATAAAATTAACGACATTTCTTTTTAATGACGGTTTAAAGTGGAAACTTCCGAAAATCGGAAAAAACCTTACGGATACATTTCTACCGGAAAGATTATACTCCGAAAATATATCTCATACAGGGACTAATATGTTACACCGGAAATTAAAAATCGTAACGTATAAAATATTTAACGGGCGACGAAACTTTAAAATGCATTACGCGTAGATGAGAAAAAAGGCTATAAACGATCTTACGCGGAAGAATTTAGGTATTATTCCGCAATTTTTTTAGCAATTCAATGACATAATTTGCACACGCGTTGACCTTTGTCTGTACAACGAGTCGATTGGGTTAGTAAAATAAGACCGGGTTACTGGTTACGCTACTATATTTTCGATTTATTTGTCAAGCCGAATTAACTGAAGTGGGAATCACGCCCACAGTGACTCTCCGACACTAACAGTGATTCAGAACACCTAAAATATTTTGTTACCAGCTACGATATTCGTACAAATAATAATGATTCACGAGTTTCCGTGAAAAACGACGTTAAGTCGTCAAATTGTGAAAACTGAATTATTTACACCAAAAAAAAAAAAAAAAAAATACAGAACAAGTTTTTAGTTTTAGTTTTCGTGTAAGTCGTGAGTATTCCGTTTATCGCGCTTTTGTAATTCTATGTTCGCACACTGAAATAACAACTATGACGCACCAATCAAATACGTCGCGAAAGAAAAAATAAGTCATCAACTTCACCCATATTATATTATGTTTCTTGAAGTTAACGCCAATTAATTAAGTTACTGAACAATTATTTATGAATGTGCATAATTAGTCAAATCGCTTTACACTTTGTTTTTAAATTGATAAAAAAAAATAGCCAAATTTCGAACATTAAAATAACAGAATTGTGTCAAACAATACAGTATACACTATGCGTATGTACATAATGTATATACAGGGTGAAACATAAAGATCTGACACCTAAAACGACATTTGAATTTTTTTTTGATAACTAGTAAAACACGTAGAATCGCACAGTATCTAAAATTATGGTAAGAATTATAAAATTAATTATTTAATTATAATAATCAATAATTTGTTTGCAATGAAAATTTCTGAATCATTTCTTTTTTTTATATAATACATACTTGTACGTACGAGTAATAATATATCAATATAATAATATCGAATCGTCCGTCTCGTACCTTATAGTTCCGTAAATTTAATTCGAACGGCTATACGCATTAGAAACACAAATTATGGAAACAGAATATTTTCGTCTAGCTATATATTATTATAGAATTGCATTTCCGACCGCCGTGTGACGCGTACACATAATTCGGTTTCTGCGCGACCCTTTCTATTATATACGCGCGCTGCAGCGGACCCGAAGTCGTTGTACCAAAACGGCGGCGGCGGCGGCGGCGTCGGTATAAACCCACGCGATGTTTATGTCTGCGCACTGTTTATACAGGGTGTAACACGAATATCTGACACCCGAGATAACTTTCAATCTGTTCGATGTTTGAATTTGTCTTACTTTTTTTTTTTTTAATAATAATAATAATAATTATAACATTCATATTCACAGCCACAGTTAAATTATTATTATTATTTTTTTCCAGACGAGGGAACTCAAAATACAGAATTTAAAATAGCAATTTTGTAAAACAGACTTTTAGAACAATTTCAATGCGATTAAAAATTGTATTTAGGTATACGGTCATTTATCTTCTGCAATTTGTCGAACTTGCTGAAAACGTGATAATTATTTTTATTCATTATCGTATTATATAATAGTCGGAGCACATCGAATGATAAGGAATTTCCCCCCTCCCCCCGTTAGTTAAACTCACATAGAAATTTCTATAACGACAACAACATTGTTATGATTGAAACAAAACTATTCACGTTTACGAAAAACTTCATTAAAATCATTGACCATGAATAAAAATTTTATCCGCCAATGATTTTCTAAAAAAAGTACGATCAAATTTTAAATTTCTTACTCCTGTATATGCATATGAAAATAACAACATTTTAACTGTAGCCCAAAGAAGCGTATAACTCTATAATTGTTAAAAAAAAAAAAAAAAAAACAGAAGAAGAAGACGATTCGAACGTGTAATATCGAACAGAACAATAGTTATGTCAGGTGTCAGATCTTCGTGTTACACCCTGTATTTATCTATGTGTATCGTATATACGTATAATAATAATGTGCATACTATCCAACGTGTATAATATAATACGGTCGGAAACTCGAGAGGGTTGACGGTGATGGCAAATGAGTTTGCTGGCCGTCCTTTAAAATCGAATTAACATCGATCCGACGACGCCGTCGCCGGAGAGCCCTTAACAAAACAACACACCACCGGCAGCCCGCCCGCCCTCTAGCGGCGACGGCGAGAGGGGTCGAACATAATAACATAATATAATATGTATACGTGCTATAGTAATTTCTCCCGCAATCCGCGTGTATACGCGAAACCCCTAAGCGTTTCCGGCCCGTTCAAAACGAACGTTTCCTGTTTTAAAAACAAACCCCTAGAACAACACACGTATTATGCACCCGGCTATATACAGGGCGATCGACATAACGTAAGAACAGGCCCGACTCAAACAGGGGCCGGCGACAGAGGCCCGCGACTAGGGCGGCATTTTTCAGTGGTGGCGTTTAAAACTGTTGACGGTAAGAGGCGGCAAAACTTAAGTTTGCTCAGATGTGTTTAAACGCTCGAGCCGGGCCTGCGAAAGTCACCCGTTATCATCTCGGAGAAACTATTATAGTGACGTTTTCAAATTTTTTTTTTTTTTTCAGAGCGTTTAAGAAACATGCAGCTCTAAAAAGATAATTGTACACATTGTATCGTTATTGTTCGTCACCCTTGTTTCTCAGTATTTTGTACTTTTCATTTACCAACCTCTCCCCCTACCCGAAATTAAGAGCACACTATCTCGTCAACGGGTTGACGGAAATTGAAAATGTCAAAAACGAAATCTATTTAAATTTCGCCTGTTATATGACAATTTCACTATAAGTCGCTACTTGTAAACTAAAAGTGTTTAATGGTTTCATCGTCAAACATAAGGGTGACAAAAAATAACAGTATCTAATGTAAAATTGCAGAAGAATTATTGTTTCTTAAATGTTCTGAAAAACAAATTCGAAAATATGTTAACGTTTTCCGAGACAATGAATGTCTAACAACATTATGTCTATCGCCCTGCATAACAATGCGTAACGATAAATCAGACGCGTGTTTACAAACCGAAAATAGCTGTAATAGCTGCTACAGAGCGATGATTGCTAGGGAGGGAATAATAAGTACCTATTTATATCTATAGCTATCGATATTTGTATTCGTTGAAGACATCTGTATACCTGTTCCCCACGTGATTTCCATTTCATCACCCACCTCCTCTTCTCGATACATAACATATTATTGTCAGCGTGTTTCACTCGAATGCTAACAGGAAATATATTACAGTTGGGTCATAGATTGAAATGGAAGTTTTTTTAAATTATATTATATAAAGATCGGGGAGTATGAAAATTTGTTTTGTTTTTCGTCGCGACGAAACCGGCACGCGCTCGGCACGAAAATAACGATTACGTATCATAATAACTCCGTCTAACCGATACACGGCGCATAAACTGTCGTTTTATTTATAGACATTAAAAACGTCCGTGCGACATAATTTCGTTTCAATCATTTCGGTATAATATCACGCACAACTACGCTGATACGACGATAACGCGAGTCTTGCCGGCCGCGTTTTTATTCGTCGTTCGTTCGCGCGCGACATTGTACATGTACACGTATTAATTTTCAAAACGGCTATCGTGTCACACTGTCGCGCGGACGTAAGTGTACACTTAAAATGTATTCGCTTAACGACGTTAAACCGTGTCGTTTAAAATACAATTCATATTCAAATACACACTCGCGGAGTCATCTGCACCGGCGGTTTCCGGACATTCTTCTTCTTCTTCTTCGGATTTCAAAGGCCATTGAGGCTCATTGCCGCAGCACAAACCTGCTTCCGCCTATCTCTACCCTGTGCTAATATTTCTCCATCGCGTATTTCAATTTCTTCTAAAATCCTTTGTCTAAAGCGGTTTCCGGACATACTGATTTAAAAACGTGCTTATAGTACGTATACACGAGAATGTCGACTAAACCGAATCTCGTTGTATGTATTGCGAATAGTCAGACGTGTTTAACAATATTTACTATTCGGCTTAACGGTCTTGAACGGCCACAATAAGCAATCCTCTGTCATAATATTTCCCCGATAACTGTCGGTTCGCTGATTTAAGTCTACACCGTTCAATAAGAACGTCAAACAAAAGAGTTACAGCTTACGCTCTTTTCCTTTCTTTAACTGTTATCTTTTTGTTTGGTGATACTTTGGAAAAAATGTAATGCTGTGTCTTCAAAAATATTCTACTATTATATTATCTGTTTTACCGATATTATTCGAAATCAAAAAACGCTAGTCGATATTGGAATTAACCTTTGATAAATAGGATTGAAATTTTTTTTTTTTTTTTAAACGCTTTTTTCATATTCCAGAAACATTATTTGTCTTCGGAATTATCAGCTAAGCGAAAAAACTCCTAGAAATCTATAATACCGGCCGGTGCTAATACCCGATATTCTTACCATTAAGTATAATCGTATTATGTGAAAAACATATCAATCGTATCGTCGAGTCGCGAAATTGAGTTATAATAATATATATTGTATGATCGGAGGAGAGAGAGGGGATATAAACAGCTAAGTATATTATATTACCTATAAAGGTGTGTCGTTCGGCGACATCGAGCCAATTATTATATTTATATTTTTACGCTGGACGGCGTTTCGTCTCTTTTCCTTTTTTTTTTTTCGACGATTGCACGACGCGTGTCTTAATTATCTGCTGTGACTGGATTTATTGCTGTTTTGACCGATGTCATAAAATACACGGTTCGCGACGCTATTCGGAATTGCAGCCGCATAATAATATTTCATATACCTGTGTAAATATATGAAAAAGGACCGGGGCCCGGACAAAAAAAAAACACCGTTTTTCGGCCACGACGTGACCGTTATGGCGCGTATGTATACATTATCTTTATATAGAAACGAAAGAAAAGAAAAAAAGCGATAATGTATGTAAGTATGTGTATAGGTATAATAGTGCGAGTGTCGTGTTAAGACGAAATTCGAATTGGCCGTGAGATTTCGAGATCCGATTGTGTCCGGTTCGGATTCCATTGGACGGCTCCGGCCGGCCGCCGGTGCACACAAAAGCCGAGCCGACGGTCATATAGGAAAAAAAAACCCGACGAGTATGAAAAAAAAAAAAATCGTATACGTAACATATATATATACATTATTATTGTGAAGACGAAAAAAAAAAAACGAAAAAATCTAGTGGAATGTCGTCGCGCGACGTATATAATAATATACGTATACAGAAACGCCGCGCGAGAAACTAGTGGCGAGAGATAAAACGAATGGGGAAAAAAAAAATGAAAAAAAAAAAAAATGTCTGTCGCATATGTTGCTCGCTATATATTATAACAGTGTGTGTTCGGTCGTTCGCGTACACACATCGGGCGGGAACGGAATCCGGAAAATCAAATCGTTATAATTCAATATCGTATAGGTAGGTATACCTATATAATGTAATATATTTATAATACATCAAATTCAATTTTTTTTTTTCTTATATATATAATATAATATTATATTGTCATGTAACTCGCAACGTCGTTTTTTTTTTTATTTTATTTTTATTCGTCGCACCGTATATAATAATAATGTATAACATTATACTGCGACGAAAACAACGGTCGTCGTCGTTGGCATAAAAATGCTAGACATTTTACCGGATAATCAAAAAGGCAAAGGATATGCGCGATCAAAGGCGAAAGGGTGGGGGGATGTATGAGTACGAGGGGAATTTACAGACCGGTCGATCGAAAAACACGTTTGATCGATCGCGATGCACGCGACGATAGGCGAGAGTAATAGTTGTAAGCATGGAATATGACCGCTGACGTGATCGATCTATTCGTACCATTTATTCGATTGAAAAAAAATAAATCGACCGCAGATAGATACTTCGCGCCACGAATAGGCCAATGATGTAGCTGGTGGAAATGTAGAGAATATATAAAAATAAAGGAAACAGTGGGCAATTCGGTTTACACACAGGATAAATCATTGCAATAAGAAGCGATTCTGAGCGGAAATCGGTAAAATGGTAAAATTACGTTGGTCAATATATTAGTCGCGTTTTACTTCTTGTTGCCAATATACTCGTAACTCACGAAACCAGGAATCTCTTGTTAAATTTTCGAGTAATTTTGAGTACATTGGTTTTATTTCCCTAAAACCATACAAAAAACTAAACAAAATCTCGACAATTTTAAATGGCTATGCAATTTCGAAATCGCCAGAATTTTTTTGAGAATTTTACCACGTCTAAGAAAAGTGTTGTGATATAAGTATTCTGTGAAAATTTCAGATATCTGAACAAAATAAATGTTTTAACCGAATTAAAGAAAAAAAGAAACCGTACATTTTTCCGTATTCCTAACGTTATCAAGGAAACTACAAGGAAATCCAAAATAATAAATACCACTAACTGGAGACAAAATTTGCTTTTAATATTGATGGTACACCTGATGATCGGAGCAAGATTTCTGGTAGAAAAGTTGTTCGTTACATAGATAATACATAATAGATGAGCTATACATATAAAATATATTGCAGGTTATCAGGCGTTTATAAATCTTCCGGCTCGTTTAGCAATACACTGTACACGATCGGTTCTCACTGTTACATTATAAGCGTGGCAACAAGAAAATAATTTACGGAACAAAAGTAAATTTATCGCCTAGCAGGATGGACGATTTTTACGATTTTGATATCGCTAATATTGCTTTATCTCTGTTCCGTATTCGGGAACTCTGCCCGTAACTGGTACATACACACGCGCATTTTGCATTATGCATTATCTATACGGTTCGCTATACGGCCGGAATCCTTAACGTTAAATTTCAATTATTTTGTCCCGCGGACACTGCAGGATTTCCAGTATTATTATCGTCCGTTTCGATAATAAAATATAACAATAAATTATTACGGCCGCGGTAGAGTACATAGGTCCTTACTCGAATATAATGCGAGAACGTGATCCTTATCGAGACGAGTTTTTTTTCTTCAACGTCGTTAGTCTGAAACGACGAGCGATGACAGTTTTTTTTTTCTTTTTCGCGGTTTCGTACGCGTATATTATACGGATTAAAACTCGAACAGATTTTTCGAACGCGAAATCGCGACCGTGTACGACAGAATATTAATATAGAAAAATATAGTACAAACAGATAAAAAACAGTACATAATATAGGCTCGCAAACCTTTACAAATCGAAAACTGAAAGATCGGTCTAGCCGAGAAAACCTCCGTAAACCGAAGTGGAAACGACTTACGGGGAAACTCAATTGTCCACTATTATTGGTATTCATTTTTAAGCGGGAATCTGTAAAATTCAAAACCTAAGAATATTTATTGATAAACGCGATATTATACCGCCATCGAACGGTCGTACGAAGACTTTATATAGCACTACGGGCAACGATTTTGACCGGATACCGTGGCAGGCGAACAACGGAATATATTGTAAAAGGCGATGGTTACCGATGACGTTTGTTAGGTATAATAAAGCTTGAATTTCCGAACGGTACACCGGTAGTTGGTTGGACTTTTTCTCCCGTCGCGCGATATTATTATACAAAGTTCTTCTTGCCAATTATATTTATATACAATACGAAAAATCCAGCGATAATTTCGCGAATTTCTATTGTGCTGCAGCCCTTGAATTTCGAACAACCGTCAACCAGATTCTACTGCAGTAAGCACTAACAGCGTATATGGCGTATACACACAAACCGCATGGGAATATAATCCCTTTGCGCAGTTAATCCCGACCATATGCACTATTATACGTACATGCGTTTCTTATATTACCCAAGTAGAAAGTCGTGCGACCATAATATTATATTTCATTTAATACTTTGGCCGCGAGGGATTTAACGGAACACGTGCTCATCAGCTCGAAACCACCTGGTTTTAATGAGGAACCATATTATTACTATTATCGCTCCTGTATACGTATGTACGTTTATACGTGCCGTGCGTCTTAATAATATAACGACACTATAATCGCCTGCGCGCCAATAATTCTCTAAAACCACGAATGCGAGCCTACCCTATAAAAAAAAAAAACCCGTTTAAAGGGCGTGTGATATGCATGCGACAGTCTAGAAACGCATACTGTTTATAATATACACATCGTATACCTATCGTACGTGATGTCATAATTATCGTGTGTGCGTAATAATAATTTAGGACTGGGATTTCAATGCACTTATTTTCCAAAGCTTATTGGAGTGCTGCAACAATCCTCGTTTTGTTCCGAATTCGTTTCGGGTACTTTCGAACGAGAATAAGACGTTTTTTTTTTTATTTATTTTTTTTAACGAATTTTTTGTGGCTTTAATAAACGTTGTTTGCGATTCTATAGTATTAGCGTTGAAATACTTACTTCGGCTCGCCATGAAAATCTCGATGGCGATGTTCTGCAGCAAATACCGGCGCGAGAATATCGCTCTGATCTCCGAAAAGTACCATTTTCCATGTAGATGGTCGCAATATTTCAACACCTGGAATCCACAAAAACAAAATGATTATATTATTAGATTTTAGTATACAGAAAGCGTTTAATTCGAATGTTACGAACCGATATTGAAATAAGAGAATATATACTTTATATCGATATTATTCAGAAAACGGTTCGAAATTTTAAAATCAAATTCAATCAGACTATCGCATATTATATGGCACAGTAAATTCAAAGGTGCAATTAGGTACAATCGATTTCATTTGAACGTGCCCGTTTTGCATTTAAGTACATTTTACTTTCGTATTCTTATCGGAACGGATTTCCATAAAGTACTATACTTTGATAATCCGTTAAAAAAATATAAACTACAGTAGGCACATAATATAGCTTTACACAGAAATTATCGTTATTTTTCAATAAAGTCTCGTCGGCGGCAGGGTAAAAGGGCTGGTGCTCGTTCGGCCGCACTATTATTATACGCGGGCACGCGCGACCGAATCGCATTCCGTGATTAACGTGAATTAACTGTATTATAATGGTTTTTAATCTGCCCGGCGATCGTTTTTTGATAGTTTTTATAATATATAGTAATAATAATAGTATGTAAACCACCCCTCCCCCTCATTTGGGCCGATAACTCCCGTGCCATTTAAACGCTGCCGGTGACCTATAGATGCCCGGATAACGTTTATACACATTTGTTAAAAACCTAACTGAACAACAAACAACAGAAATACATCAAACACGATATTTAGAATTAACGGGAATATTTTATTTTTTAAAATAAATTATCATAATAATATATAGGATTCTAGTAATCTATTATCACCCCCTCTAAAATTTTCGGGTTTGTTTCCAATCTAATCCTCTCCCTAATTCGTCCCCATATGTCTTCATTATATACGTCCTCCCACCTTATTCCGAGTTTTCCGGCGGTTCCTTGTCAGTTTCATTTCCAGGACTAGACGAAGTAAATGGGTTTTGGATGGGCGTGATGGCTTGCCTACTGTAATCTCTTATAATTTTGATGACTTTTAAAACGATGTTCGCGGTTTCTAATATAGGGCGATTCTATAGTTTCACGTTCTTTCTTATTATTCTACGCTCATCGGGCACTCAGTGTCATTACAGCTCTGAAAATTGTCTTTCGAATTTGCTTTTAATGAAACACGAAAAACGATAAAGTAACAGCGTGCATGTAGTGATCCCAACAGCTTCGCTAACCCAAAGAAACATATTGTTTTTGTTTCCAGCTTAGATTCTCGTGCTTCATTTTCCTTTACCGTTAACATTATTAAAATATATTATATTTTTTCATTTTTTCAGCGTTCTAGCTACCGCATAGTACCGAACGTTATCTGTTTTTTGCCGACACGTCGTTACCAGCACGTAGGCCTCTCTCTGTATATTCCCTACTTCTCCGTTTTCGAGGGGAGACCACGGAGGCGGGTTTGCGTTGTTTGTATGTACACACAACCTATATAATAATAATATGACGGGGTCGCTCTTATCCCCGGTATATATTCGTAATTTGTCGACATCCCCTCGTCGCGTGATCACCGTTCATTATTGTATTATGCTCGTGTATGAGGTGGCGAGATAAGTGCCAAGGACCGTGACCCGGACTACGGCGATCGCATTATAAAAATACAAAATTGTGGTGCGATATAATATATTAAGTGCCGAGGCAGGTCACTCAAATACAATATTTTGTGCACTTAATCACTAATAACAAACAAATAAGAATAATTATAAAAAAAAAAAAAAAAACCAATCGAAAAGTAAACAATAATTGCAATGTAAACCGATAATGATACTAAAATCTCTAACAGATATAAAAAAATAAACAGATGTGACATCCCGGTGCATGAATGTTGATAACAGTTTGATAAATTAAAAATGCATATTCCTGGTGGTCAATTTTTTTTTTTTTTTTCATTAAGAGGTGTAATAAAACATTTATACTTCAACTGTTACACTAATAATTAGATTAAAAAAATAATGAAAACTTAACAGTAATAAAAATATTATAAAAGAAAACCTTCAGAGGATAATAACTTAATTATTAAATTATCGAATGGCTAAGAGGAATATTGGAATATTGAAAAATATGAGGGAGCGAAAAAAGAATATTATTAGAAGCACACAAAGAAGAAAGAAAATGACGCTTATTGGAAAGGACAGGACAATTAAAGAGGAGATGGGAATAATTGCAAACAGCGAAGCAGTCGTGCCGCGGACAAAAAGGGGCATCATTGAGGGATAGACAGTAAGAGTGAGCAGGGAGGAAGTTATGCCCAAATTTAAGGCGAAAAAGAAACGATGGTACTCCGGGTGATGGGAATTTTGTGGAACCAAGTCGTAAATTTTTTAAATTTGTAAATTGCCTTAATTTAATTTATTTATATATTACTCTCGATTCGTATATTATTATTGGTATTGACGATCGTTGTGCCTGAAACGGGCACAGACAATTGTGATTGTATTATTATATTTTTAGAAATAAACGAAAATTTTTAATCCGTAAAATTACGTTTTATAACTTCGCAAGATGACGACGGGAGAAAACAAAAACGACCGTTCGAGTCGTGGCGAAATAAACAGGTACAAGATAACCATAACTCACTATCATCGGTCATTTACTCCAGATGACGTCATGTCCTCCGTTATGTTTTCAACATCGTCCGTACACATTCATTCCAGACTTTTTCCCCCGTAAAATAACTTTTTGTACCAAGGTTTTTTTTTTTTTTTTTATGGATTTACTCCGGGTCACGCCATATTCAATGCGTACTGTTATCGCTATTAATACGGTGAATCTATAGGGGAAAAAAAAATCACCAATTCAATATAAACGGACCGTACTTTTTTGTCATCATACATATTTCATTAATTACAACGCGTTAACGCAAAAACCATTCGGACGTCTTTTACCCGGGACACCATCACACCGGGCGACAGTGTTTACTCGGGAACATTTCGGTATAGAACAACACTTGTGTTTCACAAGTATGCGACCGGACGACGAGTCGGCATCGTAAACACAGTACACATTGTACATTTTATAACGACTGTCGCGGTTTTCCCGCACGCGCCCCGAAGACTCGTCTTTACGACCGACGTCGGCGATCGGCCACGACGATATCGGACCGATATTGTATATAATATGCACTCGACAAACAATACGTCCTATTTTATTAGACTCAACGTCCTGTTGGCGTATTTTATTGCGGCGGTCGACGCGTTTACCTATACCCGGTAACTGCAGGTATGGTAACCAATTGGTAATATAATATACCTACACTCGCGCGACCGTCGAATTAACAATATTCTTTTCGCCGACTGCGATACCTTGTATATTATAGGTACGTATATACGACCGGGTTATTGTATTTTTATTATTATTATTATTATTTTTTTTTTTTGTCACGAACTAGCGATTATATCGAAGGGGTTTCAGCAAATTTGATTTCCGTTTCCCTCTCTCCCCACCACCAATCGTTACATGGAATTGCTTAAATTTCGTTTCAATTTTTTACCCGCCGATACACGCTCATCCTCATTGTACACGGAATGAACATTGATTTTTAATTTTCAAAATCTCGAACCCTTCTGCCGACCGCTTTTCATATTCGATCCGGAAAGAGCGAAAAGTGGGGGGACGAATGGACGGGAGGGGAGGGTCAAAAACCGAAATACTTGTTTATACGGAATAATAAAATTATAACAGACGAAAACGTAATAATAATAAGACGTACGATTCTATGTTAGAACGTTAGTTGACGACTGACAGATAATCGAAAACTGCAATTTTACTCGCCGTCTTCTATAATTGACCAATGGATCACAAAAAAAAAAAAAAAAAACCACTCTGTATGTCACATAACTACTACGGATTAAAAAATTTAAGCGATAAACTAATACGACGAATAAAAATAAAATATCGTATTCTATTATGATGTAAATTATTGTCGGACAACGAAATATATTTTACCACTCGCCAAGTACTCTCGCGGCGCGCCAAAAGCGTCGCTCGTGAATTATTATTGTATAATTTTGTTTACCGACCGGTACCTACAGCAATATTTTAATAAAATATGCACGCGGGAACACACTGATGATAAAAAAAAAAAAAACCGAAAAAATTATAACTCGCTTTGCCAACCTCGGAGAGGACGCCCCGGCTTCACACGCACACGTATATCGTCCAAAATGCTAACATACGTAGGTGTGTTGTTAAAATTAAAACAAAAAAACAGTATACGTATTAAATCATTTTTTTTTCCATGATTCAACGTCAGTCGATCAGTTTTCGTAATACTGTATACACCGCTGGCAACCTTAATTCGTGCACCACACGTTTGACCGACCTGTAACGGGCGTATGTCTCAAAAGCCATGTACGTTTTACCAGCCTACCCCCTCCCCCTTCGATCGAAAATTTCAATTTTTTTTTGTGCCAATAATTTTTGTGCAATAAGCATACATTTTCACGCCTACCGCCGTTATTTACATGTCTTTAGCTGTAGAAATTATACTTTATTCAAATTGTATTACTTGTTTTAATGGTTTTTTATTTTTACATAACATCTAAACTAAAGACGTACAATTTCCGGTAATAGGTATACAAACTTATTTGGATTCTTACATTTTAAAATTGGAAATTTTTTTTAAAGTATTAAATAAAAGAAAATATTAAAATTGAAAGAAAATCGACCAAGTTAAAGCATAGATATTAAGTTTTTGATTTGGTAAAAATAATTTTAGTTGTGTTAGCAAAACACAAACTAGGTGATTTAATCAATCTCGATTGGATCGCAGACTTTTTTATGTCAAAAAAAAATCATAAACCTAATATACTTTGACTTGGTTGATTTCACTAAATTTTAATATATATTTCTTTAAACTGGTTTTAAAAATATGATAAAAATAATGGCTATTTTGGAAATGTATAAAATTAAATTTCATACGAATTTTTTTATTTTTGAATTAATGCCATTCAATTACAACTGATTTACTTAAATTAGCATAGAAATTCTAATGTAAAAAAAAAAAACCGCATTAAAATATATTAATTTACCAAGGAGATACTATAAAGGTAATACGAATATTTTTTTTTTTTTTTTTTTTATAACTTAGTTTTGTTTAGTTTATTTAGAATTGTATGCGATTTTCGCGTCCCCCAAAATTATTGTCCGCAATATTATGTAACAAATTTAACATACCGTATACAGTTTGTCATCCGAGTAGGAATACCGCGCGTTGTTATATTTGTGTCCCCGTGTGATGTGTATAAAAAAAGATTTAAACGAATTAAATGAAACGTGAAATTAAATTTCGACGATTAATCATTTTTTCGTGTTTTTTTTTTTTTTTTTTTTTTTTTTACAAAAGATGTAATTTAAAAACAAAAATAGGTATACTGTATACATGTAATTTTAACCATTTTTAGACCCATTAACTTCGTTTTTAAACATCGCACATAAACATTCTAAACGATTCGAATAACAATAATACGGGTTACGGATCACTAATAGATATTATGTCTGAAAATACACAACCGAATATTCTATAATTACTGGACAAAATTCGATGTTCGGTATACGAGTATTATACCACCTAATTGGACGATGTCTAAAGGATAATTATATCGTGAACAACGAAAACATAACGACTTATAAAAAAAGTTCACAATGTACTGCGTTTGGAACGTAGAGATTTATTCCTTATAGCTTTAAAAAAAAATCAAAAAAAAAAAAAAATCTACAACAATAATTACTTATTTTATTAATAATTGTGGTCTAGGTGATCATTGATAAAATATGTTATTTTATCAATAACGTGCGGGATTTTGATATACAACGTATATGTATACTGTATAGGTTTATATAGTAGTTGTTTTAGTGAAGTAAATTGTTAACTTTGAAAAAAAATATAACCCGGAACGTGACAAATGTTCGAAAAAGTCGAACTGAGTTTGAATTGTCGAAAAACGCAAAATAAATAAGTCGAAAATACTGCGCGTGGGTAAGTCACACTGTTGTAGGTGCAAGAAAAGTTTGAGAGGTATTGCGCATATACCTAAGGTAATTTAGTTTATTAACTGAAAACGATGCATCATTACAATCAAAAAACGGCTATGAGGGACTAAACCAATAATGTTAAAGAAAATTGGTAGTGCCTTTTTTCCTTGTATAACCAAGCGAGAACCCTGCAAAAATCCACAAAAATAAAATCATTAATATATCGTCATCTGTTGTCGGTTTTTTGTATAAAACGTCGAGAATACCCGTTGACAATGTAGAAAAACGTTTCGAATAAATTATCGTCACACAAAAAGTTCTTATTTTCCGTGATATGAAACAACAAAATCGGAGTATTTTTAACCGAAAAAAAATGTTTTCCGCGGAAAAAAAACCGTTTAGTAAATGTATGAGTGTACGAACGGTAAAAATATATTCAAATTTTAAAAACAATCGGTGTGCCATCCAAAACACAATTCCCACCCTAATCCCCTAGGGCCCAACCGAGACATAATATTTCATCAGAATCTCAGTTCGAAACGGAATATTCATGCGTTTATACAGAGTGTCCCTCGAAATCGCAATATCTCCCGACATCATGAACCAGATTCTGTTTAATTTTTTTTTTTTTTGAAAACTAAAAAAAATAACTGCATTATTCTTTATTTGCACAAAGCATAGAAAACGCGAATCGACAATCTCGATCGACTCGGGAGGTGCGTCTCGGATAGGGTGTTCGCGGGACACCCTGTACACTCACGAATCGTACGGGGTGAAACGACGCTCGGCGTCTCAGCATTCGATAGTATTTTATTTTCTCTTTCGGTCGTTTTCGACGTGAAATATTATATTTACACAGCACGTGTTTTTAATAGGACCGACCCGCGTAATTTATTAGGGATGTCGCGTCTAGGCGATGACAATTCCCCGGTGGCCATTCCCATGGCGCGGTGGTCGTCGCCGTCCGTCTCCGCAACGAAATAACAAACGAATATACGGCCGCGACACCGCCGTCCGGATAATTATCGACGGGCGCGGACGGGTTTCGGATGCTGCGGCCGTAAAAACGCAATACGGTTTTGCGTACGTACGTAATTATTGTCGGGGGCGAACGAAAAAAAACGACGGAAAAAAAAAAATAATCTGACCAGATTCCCGTTTCGGTCGCGCGAAAGTTCCGCGCGCTCGCCGAGTCGAATTATTCGTCGCTGGCACGTGCGCCGCCGCGCCGAAACCGTTCGTACGTGAAATCGAATTTTCGCCGCAGCGGACGCGCGGCCGCGGTGCCGCGTAAAATTTATACGATTTGCCGGAACATAATTATTATTTCGGTCTGACGAGTACGGCGATAACACGAAATCCGTTACGTCTGGCGTACGCCGGACGCGGGGATATTGCCGTTTTCGCTACACGCGTCATCGGACAAACGACGCGTATTATATTGTCACGCGCGAAATAAACGTGGGAAACTGCGCACGGAAACGCGGAAAACACGCTCGTGGCGCGGCGCCGCGCCGGCGGAAAGTCGGGAACAGGTGTGGACGGTAGGTTTGGTAAATAATCGCGAGCGAATCGATAGACCGCGGCGAACGAAAGAAAAAACGATTCTGGTCGGTGTTGCCACGGTGTTTCTGTCCGCCAACCGTAGGACCTGGGGGGCGGGCGAACCGCCGAATAAAATAGGTATCGAAATAAAGTATAATATAGTACCTACCCCGCATCCAGCGGCGTAGCGAGGCGATGTGCCCCCCTCCCTCCTTTGACCATATTTATGCCGACAATTATAATTTATACTATATGCAGTTATGCATTCGATTTTTACAAAACGTGTTTTGTGTTACGCTTACGTACAGCTATATTGCATATTATGTTATATGCCCGCGATAGAGTTACAAAAAAGTTACATCTAAACACAAAATAAAAACACACGCCTAAAAAAAACTCTAGCTACGCCGCTGTCCGCGGCCAGCAAAATTTCGTAAACATAACAGTAAAAAGCGTTATTCGATGGGAGGTGAGGGGAGGCGGGTAGGGACGAAGCGCGCCGTCCCGAAACTGTAACGGATTTTCCACAGAATCGACTGGATCGTAACCAAATCAATATAACATGTAGTTTTCGAAAAGAAGCGCAAATTTTTCGTTTTCAGTTATTCGTTGAAAATAAATGAAAAACAGAGGTTATCGTACACAATTCGGTCCGACCCCCTCTGAAAATACGACGGAAAAAAAAAACACTTAAGCGATATCACGATCGAGTTAGGTAAGGTAAAGTTTAGAACATAAAAAAAAAAAAAAAAAAAAATTAAAAATTAAATCGCGTGCACGATAAATATTATTAACGCGTATAACGGAAGGGGTGCGGGGGTTGCGGCTATAGACGGACGGGTATTATAACGCATTATCGTTTCATCTGCGCGATGCGAAACTCCGGCGTATAAAAACAATGAACAACACAAAGATAAAAAAAAAAAAAAACACAAAAAACATTTTTACGACCTATGCGGTTTTAACGCGTACAATGATTTAATGCGCGCGTTCGTGTATAAGAAGGGCCCGTGTGTTTATCCCGGGGTAGGCAAACGGATCGATTGCGTCGCGCACCGGGCGAGGATCACCTGTTCAACATAACATTGTCGTATTGTTTTCTCCCACCCTTCCCCTCCCCCTACTTCTCTTTCTTCGTACGAAAAACCATCGCCGACAGAGAATCCGCCGTACACGCGATAAACTCGTACCGTATACAATTTGTAACATTTCGTTTTCGTCCCCTTCACGCCCCGCGATATTTTCAACGGAAGCGATATCAATTTCTGGGACGTATACATTTCAAAACTCGACATCCGTAAAACTCGAAAACGTATTTCATCGTTTGTTCCGGAGTTCACAGCTCTGTCGATTGCATTTCCGTTAGGGTATTACCGGTCGTTCGTGTTGTTTACCGTGATTCGAATTTATGTCGGAGATAATATTGTCGTATAGGCGCCTGTGTCATATACATAAAATAACACGGGAAAAATATCGAATTCGTACTATGATTACCGTAATCGGAAGGAAGAGACATTGTCTTCGATCACCGCCTCCTCATAAATATTGATTTCACAATTGAAATCCGGGCCCTGATTATAAACTTTATCGTAACAATTTATAATAAGCTAATCACATTTCAGAGTGACGGCCACGGCTCCTGAACAGGGTAAGTGTTATAATGATGTGTGTATTTTACAAAAACGGATAAGACACGTACCGATGTAAACGATAATAGCAATAAGAAACGTTTGACTTTTTTCCACGCAGAAAAGTAATGATCGTCTCCCCTCCTTCTTGTGAGCCACTAACGTGAACGACTAATAAAATTAAGGCCGGTACGACGCAAATAGCGAAAGAATATATGAATATTATCGTATAGAATCGCGTAAACATTATAGAACCGTCAGGGACGTATTTAAGGGGGGGGAGTAGTGTTTACGGGGCATTGTAATCTTTTGAAACAATGTAAACACAGCAGTTTTTATATTTAAAAAATACAGACATTTTTTATTTTATTAATTTTTTGAATACGTTACGAGACTAGCCTAAGTTACAATGCCAAAGTAGTATTTAAAATATTATAATGTAACGAATAATTTTGAAGCAAGTTAAAATCTCAATGCAAAATAATGGTCGGTAATCGCGGTGCGCGTAAGACGGACAATTGGAGAACGGAGAAGGTAATTAGACGAAGATAAAGAAATAATGGAATGGGACTGATGGACGTGTATGTATAGACGAGGGCGGGTAACATTAAAGGTAAATAAGTTTAGGGACGTTCGATTTCAGAATAAAGAAGATTAGATAAGAAAGAGATGCGTGCAGAGTGCCGACGATTAGTGAGGCTTTTAAGGGATAAAAAGCGTCGGGACAGGGATGTAATCACGAGGGAAAAGGTGTGTATGCAGTTTAAAGGCAGCACGCGGAATCGAAGGAATTTTCTTTGGTATTTCAATACTATATTCATCCCGTCGCGCAGTCTTCTACACTGGTGCGCTCGACATTCCGCCGGTAAAAAAAATGAAAAAAATCGGTTTCAACGGAAGGACGGCGCCAAAGTGTCCGAGGGGCGCCGCCGGTTTGATGATTAAGGGGGGGGAGTCTCCATTAAAAAAAACACGAACGTACGTGTTTTCACGAAAACGGTGTTGAAGTGCGGCGTGCCATTAAAATACGCGAGTACACGAGTGCTGAAGAGTCTGTAGAACCGTGTAAATATTCTGTATAGTACGCAAACGCCGCGGTATACAACGGTATTATAACGACAAACCGACTTTTATTGCGCGGTAATAACGACGCGAATTCGTATTGTGTCGATAATATCATTCCGTATATACTTCGGCGTTCGCCAAAGAGCGAATGATCTTCCTGCCTCGGACAGAATTCGTTAATGAAACGTTAAAGAAAAAAAAAAAAAAAACAGCCCCACGAACGGACCACGAAACACGCGCGGTACACAGACGCGAAAAATACGCGCGATTAAATTCACACGAGTACGCGTACGTTGCATTGTTCAAGGTGCGGACTGCGTGTACGACAAGTAACACGTGTACCGCGTCGCACCGAACCGAGAGCCCGGGTTCAGATACGTTTTCGCGTGCGGTTTAAGATTTCACGGGGAAAAAAAAAAAAACAAACAAACAAACAACACCACCGCCGCCACCACCACCAACGGAGCGCGGCGCCTCATTATTAACCGCCGTCCGGGTAAAGTAATAATTATACGCGCGCACGAATCGTCCCGGTCGTTTTGCGCGGGTAACCCTCCCCCCCCACTCACCTACGGAATATCCAGATAATTAATATTTCCCCGATATAAATAATATTGTGTACGCGCGAGCTGCGGGGCCGGGGTCGAGGATCACCGTCGCCGGGCGGCGATCGACCGCAGTTCCGCGCGCACCGCACGACGGCGGCGGAGCGCCGCGCGGCATCATCGCGCCGCGCCCGGCGCCACACGCACGACACGTATACCGAAAATAAACGCGCGCCGACGGGCCTCCTAATGGGTCGGCCCCGTCGCCGGATCCCGTTCGGTGATTTATGCCCGTGACGACGAGACACGTCGTAAGTATTCCGACGACGACGTGACGGTTCTTTCGCGCGCGTCATTGTTTTTCTCGTTAAAACGTTACCGCGCGTAATAATCTCACGCGCGCGCGCCCGAGAGAGAGAGAGATAGAGAGAGAGAGAGAGAGATAAAGAGAGAGACACGCACACATAATAATGAATTATTATGCATCGTGGGGAGTGCGTCGTTTTTCGACGGGGCGCTCGTCGTTTCGGGAGCGCGCGACGGTAGCGCATTTGGGATTTTGCCCCGAGAAAAACAACGAAAAAAAAAAAAAAGAGGAAAAAAAGATCGATTTGCATTTGCGTTCTGTACATATTTTTGTCAAAAATTTTTATAAATTTAATCAAGCCTCGGCTTGTATTATTGCGATCGCGTTACTACCTAATACCTTTTACAAATTATGCACACTTTAGTGCTAATCTGACTTCCTTCGTAATACACATTCGTTTGGACATACAATCCGTTTCAAGCAATACTATAGTAATTTATAAGTAAGTAGAAAACCGCTAAACGCATTCGCAGATAGAAATCGGTACGATGCACCTAATCCCTCGAACAAGCACGTCATTTGTTAAAAACAAATACATAACAACGGCCGTAATTATGTGAATTCCAAACATGCTATTTTGAGATTATTGAATTTTATTATTACATCGTTCAAGAGCATTTTCACTCTTGTCGGACAATTATTTTTCCGTCAAATCAGTTATTGTTAAGTAATATTGACGAATAATAAAATATAAAATATACGTATAACTATATACAGGGTGATTTATGTTCTTCTTTTATCGACGTGGAAGCGTCTTAGCTTTATTTTAAAACCGTTTTGAATTTTTTACCCCGTACTCCGTGTGAAGTATGCACTTCTTTATTTTTCAAGTAGGAACATCCTTTTTTGAACACGGATTCGAATAAACAATATTTTTTCTAGAAATTTTGATATGCATAATACTAATATTTGATTCGCTGTTCATAATAAAAAAAAAAAAAAAAACCATTCTGTACAGGGTACACATCTATATATATATATATAAAAAAAAACAGTTCTAACTGACTCATCGCCTAGCCCAAACCACTGGACGGATCGGGCTGAAATTCGGCACACAGATAGCTATTATGACGTAAGCATCCGTTAAGAAAGGATTTTTGAAAACTCAACCGCTAAATGGGGTAAAACAAGGGGTTATAGGTATATTTGGTACGAATATTTAATTGCTTATTTATTTATTTTTGTTTACTCAAGGGTTGTCATTGAAAAGAAAACTATTATTATTATTATTATTATTATTATTACTATTATTAACACTATTCAAATTTTACAATAGAACGAGTTTAGGCGGAATATCCATTTTCCACCTATTTGTTTTCATTCAATTCTGACACGACCAAAACCAAAAATGAATATGGGTAAAATAATAATAATACAAACTGGCACGGGCAACGCCGGGCGCGGGACAGCTAATACAAATAAAAAATGAAAATAATAAATTGACGACTTTTTACCATATAATATTTGTTTAATTTTTATATAGTTTAACATTAATAGTTGCTGTACGAAATAGAAATTAGTTTTAGACGTTTTTTGTTTCTCTCGAAGAGTTTCCATTTCGGAGCTACGGCTTTTGCGAATAAAGCCGACGACAAGTACACAAAAAGTAAATACGTAAAGGTTTTGTAATAAATATCGTCTCCAAATATCAATTTAAAATATAAACACAATAATAACAGAAAATTCATAAGGTATAAATCGATATATTTTTTTTTTTTTAAAAAAGATCCGGGGGTTGGCTATGGAAATTTTATCCCGCATCGTCCCGTGAGCACGTCCCTAGAATTTTGCATGCGTTTTTTACGAGTATATCATAATCGCGCTGTCGAAACGAAAACAGGTATCCGGCCGTCAAAACACTTCGTAGGCCCCGATGAAAAACCATCACCCGAATCGCTCTGTATTCGCGAGGCGATAGTTCAGCCCCACTTCCTCCTACGCGTCCGTTTTGTTTCCGACGTCATTTTCACGACGAACCACCTCTGCAGCCGCGCACCGACCACGAACGCGGGTGGCGCGAAAAGCGCCAATATTACATTTGCCATTGTGTTCGCGTCGGGAGTCGCCGCGGCTACACCACTGCAAGTCGCCCCCGGAAACGCTCGCCGGGGACGACAAATTGCCGCGGTAATCCGTAGTGACGTTCATCCCCGTGCGGGATGCGGGCGGAGGAACATATAGACGCGCACGCGAACGTCGGCCAGGCAGCGCTGTCCCGTTCGCCCAGCGTGGATTACGCGCGCACCGCCCGAGCGCGTATGACGACGCGCGCACCAGCCGTCGTTTAGCTGGGGGGGGAAGACGGACTTCTACGCGTACACGCGTATCGAAGCGCGTGGAACTTCGGAGTTCGGGTTCCGAATTGAAACGCCGAACAACGAATTGAATAATATGTATTGGGCTGTGAAATAAACGAAAACCTTTTTTTTGTGTCTTTTACGTGGAAAAAAAACAACCGATTTTAGTATTATGTATTAAAAAAAAAACACGTCGAATATTATCGCCCCGTACATATTGCAATTAGGCGAAATCGTCGATACCTTCAATAACCAAGCCGGCCAGTTTATTATAGAACATCAAAATCGAAGTGATTGTTGATAGACACCGATTTTGATGTTTTATTATTTATTGATTTATGCATATGGCGCTCGGCAAAACAAAATTATTCAGACAATATTGTAAATAGCGCGAACAGCAATTATATACAGTAACATAAGTTTATAACGGAATAACGCGACACCAAATTTACACATTTAAGACAATTTAATCGATGAGCGCGTTAATCATGTCGCGGTGAAATTGATTACGTTAAATTTGCATTTTTTTTTTTTTTTTTTTTTTTTTTTTTTATAATATAATTAATATTTTGATTTGATTTTCAAACAAAGGTACGCGCACGAAACGAGTACCTATACATCCATGTAGTACCGAAATGGAAATTGTTCGTATCGCCAATCTGTGATAGACACGCACTGCGGTTACCGTCGTTACCGGGCAAAGGTATACCAGTAGAGCAACAACCGTACAACAAAACGACTCGCGGCAACGGAAACTACGTATGCACGTATAGAAAAAAACGGGAATAAGACGATAATTATTATTGTACAAAACGTCGCACGCGGGTGCATTATAATATTACGTCGCGGATTATAACACAGTGCGTAAACGCGCGTGACGTCGGCCGCGGATTTCTGCCGGGCCCCCGGGTAAAACGGAATCCATATTATAACATAGGTACGCGAACCTTCAATCAGTTAGAACGGGTATAATGGATAGCGACGGCGGGATAGTTGTACGTACGCGAGACAAATACGGATATGCGCGGAAGGCAAGAAGATTTACATACAGATAAATATCGCGACGGTATATCAAACACGACGACATGCCCCCCCCCCTCCCCCGCCCAGTACACCTATGCTGCGCACGAACCTAACCTAACCTAACCGCATTCGTGAATTATATCCACTCGGGATACACATACATAACTCTATATTAATAAGCCGATTATAATAATATACTGTATACCCGCAGATATACAATATTATAATACATTATAACAGTGTATTATAATACACGGAATGTATTTAAATCGCCATTATATCATGGTATTATAATATTCGTTTGCGTCGAACCGGGTCAACGGCGGGCGGCGAGACGCATTGTGAAACGGCCCCGGGAATGCGTGCAGCAGACGACGCGATAGCACAACAATATATTATTATTATAACACGGCGCGCCGCGCCGTTCGGACACCGGCGAGAGGTTTTCGCACCTGTTCGGTGCCCCGAGGATGCGTGGTTTACACGGGAACGGAAAACGTCAGAGCTGGCGAGGGAACGAAAACAAAGCCGGAGGGCGCATAGCGACTGCCAGTGCTTCGCGCCGCGGGCGGGCCGCCGTGGTCGGGAAGACGAGATATGTTTACGAACAGTCGCGAACGAAAATCCCCGCTCCGGGCGAAGTTCGAAGCGTCCGGAACGGTATAAATCGAAAATCGTATTAATGTTTGGATAACAACCACGCGCCGAAACGATAATCGTACTGAAAATAACTGAAAAAACGGTCGGAATGTTTTTTTTTTTTTTTTTTTTTTTTTTTGAAATTTCATGTCGAGAAAATGCTAACATGCGTACAAGTATTCGGCGAAAGTTTCGGGTCTGTAAACATTTATTATTGCGTACAATAAATCACCGCGTTTTTCCCATAGCTCCGAAAACATCCGGGGATATCGATAAACGACATCCCCAACTAGACCGAAATTTATTAACGGAAATGCTAATGGTCGGGCCGAAATTGTAACAAATTTGTAAACAGACATTAAAAAAAAAAAAAAACACACACACACATACGCACAACGCATCGTAGCGGTGCACTACAGTGACGTAGTTATGGGGGGATAGATCTTTCAGAATATTTTTTATGTTTAATATAATGTACACATAGTAGTATACATATTTCTAAAGATATTTATGATTTATGATGGTCACGACTCAAAAGTGCTAGAATTAAACAACTTAGTTCCTACATATAATAGATACACAGTAATAATCGGTGTGGAATTTTGAAACGTATAGGATATAGGGTAATTTATAATGTATATATTGAAATGATTCCAATCAAAAACAGATTTTGAGTGAAGTAGACGAGGGCACTAGTATTATCAGTCTAATTAATTAATTAACTATTTATTTAATTAGTTTAAATTATTAATTTATGTTTTGTACCACTGTGAGCAAAAATTCCACATCTTGTACGGTAGGGTATTCCGTGAAAAAATCGAAGTATTTCACTTGAGTATGAAAAAATATTGTGAAAATTTCAGAGTGAAATAATCCCTTAATTCAATGTTTATACAGCATGACAAAATGGGAGCATTTCTATTAATTGAAAAAGTGTTCTTTGAGAAAAAACCACATCTCAGTAAAGCTAATAGCTATTCTCCATTACACTTAAAATCTGAAATATAAATTTTACGGGGGCTGTGAGGGGACCTTCAAATGACCTTTACACCTAACAAATTTTCCAGAAAGAAATCACATGGCTACGCCACTGCGGTGTTGTAGTGAAATCGTATACCTATAACTGTACGAAACACGTTTTTTTTGAAGACACTATAAGAAGAAAAGAAAAAAAAAAAAGGCGAAAAAGTGCGGATACGACGCGGTAGTTATATTATAGGAACAGATAGCTCAGCCGGACCCGGCCTCCGGAGCATAATGTATTCTGCGCTGTCGGTATCGATCTGCGCGGTGCGGGCGCGAACGCCCGGCCGAATCGTCGCGGCATTGGCCGGGTGGGCGTGGCCCGAGGTTGGCGCGGCGTCGACCGCCCGGTGGGACGTCGGACCCGACCGGCTGCCGCCCGGGCGCGGGCAGCAGTTCGATAGCCGTCGCTGCCGCCGTACGCGCGCGTGCACTACGAACCTCTCTATACATAATAACCGCACGCAGCGCGCGCGAGCCATGCGATGTGCAGCAGTATACCGTGCCGCCGCTTCCGAAGCTACCGACGGTCCAGCGTGTACAAATAACAAACATCGGATATAAAAATAATAACCGCGATAAATAACACTGAGGAGCGGGTCACCTGTACAGACGCAGCTGTACGACCGCGGGAGACCGGAGGACATGCTGTTGCCATCGGACATGTTGGCCACGCAATCTAAAATGCTCTACCAGCTGAACAAGTACTGCGTGGAACGGGTGGAGACCCGGAAGTCCAGTACGGCCAAAGCGGTCCGGGAGGTGTGCAAAGTGGTGCAGACCGTTCTGCACGAAGTCGAGGCCCAGGAACCGCGGTTCATATCGTCGCTGGCCGAGTGCAACGGCCGGTACGAGGGCCTGGAAGTGGTGTCACCCAACGAGTTCGAAATAGTCTTGTACCTGAACCAGATGGGCGTGTTCAACTTTGTGGACGACGGTTCGCTGCCCGGCTGCGCAGTGTTAAAGTTGAGCGACGGCCGCAAGCGAAGCATGAGCCTGTGGGTGGAGTTCATCACGGCCTCTGGGTACCTATCGGCCCGGAAGATCCGATCCCGGTTCCAGACGCTGGTGGCCCAGGCGTGCGACAAGTGCGTGTACCGGGACACGGTGAAAATGATGTCTGACACGGGCGAGGTGAAGTTGCGGATCCGGGACAGGTACGTGGTGCAGATCACGCCGTCGTTCAAGTGCGCGGGCGTGTGGCCCAGGTCGGCGGCCCATTGGCCGGTGCCGCAGCTCACGTGGCCGCATCCCAATCTGATAGTTGAGGTCAAGACCGAGGGTTTCGATCTGCTGTCGAAGGACAGCGTCATCATGCACGGCAAGCAGAACTCGATGGAGGGCGACGCGTGGGTCATGTCGTTCACGGACGTGGAGAACCGGCTGCTGTTCGGCGGGTACCGGAAACGGTGCCTGAGCATACTCAAGACGCTGCGAGACCGGCACCTGGACCTGCCCGGCAACCCCATCACCAACTATCACATCAAAACGCTGTTGCTGTACGAGTGCGAGAAACATCCGAGGGATGCGGAATGGGAAGAGACCAGCATCGCCGACCGGATCAACGGCATACTGCTGCAGCTCATCTCGTGCTTGCAGTGCCGACGGTGTCCGCATTACTTCATACCGCACCTGGACTTGTTTAAGGGGAAGACGCCCGCGTCGCTGGAGAGCGCGTCCAAACACGTATGGAGACTCAGCCGAGAGATACTGACCAATTCCAGGGCTTTCGACAAACTTTGAGCCCGCTCATACGGGTTTTAGTCACGTAAAAATAACGATACGCAATAATATTATTATTACAATGTATACTAGTCATTGCGCGTTTTTATAAAAAATATTATATTATACGTGATATCGAAATCCGTTTGCATATAACGGCACGCAAAAGTTATAATACTTCTTGTTATACGTAATATAAAAATATATGTATACAATTTAAATAAACCGAGTCTAGCCGCCGAAAGATCTCTTGAATATTTTTCAATATTCGTGTATTAGAAAAAATAAAAATAAAAAAAAAAAACTATGTAATTTTCTCCGAATACGATATTACGGAACGAGTAATATTACATATTAATATTATTATCTTAGTTTGTAAACTTCTTGACGCTAATGTTATATTTATTATTACCGTTACATTATAAGACTTACTATTATTCATTTTTTAATGAATTTTTTTTTGTTTTTAGTTAATTATACAAACTATAATATATTTAGACTTTTAAATGTGCAATATAGTATAGATAAGTACAGTATAATAATAGAACGTACACTATACAGTATATATATTGTTCGTTTTTATATAGTTATCCATAAGGCTGTAATAGTATAGCAAGTATATTACTACGTATGATATAATTAATAAATTAATGTATTGTATTAAGTAAAATTTTGTATTCGGATTTTTTACCACTTGAGTTTTAGACACAAGATAACATTTATATAACTGCTTTTACTCTATTATCAATCATAATATTGTACTTCGTTTATAACGTTTTGTCATTTTGTATGTAAATATTTTACGAATACATACGATAAATTTACACGAATACATATTGTTTCCGAACGAAATTATCCGGATAATGCGTACAATTTCGTTTTTTTTTTTTTTATATTTTTCGTTCCTCTATAATCGAACGTTTACAAAAATATATGTGATCAATGAAATTATTTAACTACACGACACGATGACACATACTCCAAGATACATCGTAAATATAATACCGCGTAGCATAAAAAATAGACAAGAAGAAATTTTAGATATTCAAATGTGTACTGTGTTCATACATCAGTTACATACTATGCGTATTTTCGTACGGTGAAACTGTTTGAAAAAGTTTCATCCGGGGACAGCAGTGAGTTAACTTTCTTTTAAAAACCGGACATACTCGGCACCTTAGGTATATATACACCTATATATACTTAAGGTTACCTAAGTATGGGCCACTGTTGAAGTCGCGTAATAGGGAAGACAAAACAATTCGGTCTATTCATACATATGCAATGATCATGTGGTTTCTTTTTCATTGCTGCCAAGGTTCAACTACCAGAAATCAACAATAATAATAAAAAAAAAAACATATTGTTTTGGGATGGAATGTTGAAAACGTGTCGATAAATGTTTCGCGTAAATATTGTACTACCGGTCGAAAATTCCGCGTTAGTTAAAGTATATACCGTATGGAAAAATCGGGGTATTTTAATATCCAAAAAAAAAAAAAAATAAATATATATATATTTAAATAAAAATACATGCACACGCGTTCTATAGTATAGTCCATACATAATATATAACAGCTTCTTTGGTAAACCCAGAAGAAAAATCAACAATCAGCCGTGTAGAAGGTAAATGTCAATATGAATTTCGTTTACTTGTATCTCTCTTAAAAAAATTAAAATAACGCCTACGTCGTATAGACAACATTCTTGTCTTTAACTTCGATAAGTGGTCAATTCATTCGAATGTTAAAACTATCAGCACAATGTTATGCCTGCTCAATGTAAATTCACTGGGTCGTACGAATTTGAGCCGCGGAGACAACACGTAACTGAACAAGATTATGACCATGAACATAATCAATGGAGGTGGTTAAGTGAGGCTAGGGGAGGTTCAGGGGTCTACAGCCTTTTTATTCTTACCTATAGTTAAATAAAACCAATGTGAGGGTTACAACACACCCCCTGGCCACGCCACTATCTTAAACTGCCGATGAATATTATATCCGTTGATTGCGTATACACGAGTCGCGGCGACTTAAAACATTTTTCGTGTGAAAATACCGGATAGTCGTAAACAATTAAAAAACGTGTATCGGCAGTCGATACCATAATATAGCCAATGTTATTTATTATATTTAAATTATAAACGAAAAACAAAATGGTCGGATCCCGTGAGACCTGTGGCACAACCGTCAACCACTATACATACATAATATATAAACAGGAGACGTTAATTTTTCGCTGTAAATATCTAATGACGCTTATTACAGTGGTCACATCACTTTATAAATTATTGTGTTAAAATATATACGCTGTTCGAAAAAAAATGTTTTCCAAAATAATTCTGCTCTTGTATAGGTCGCCTACTCAGCGTATTAAGAACCGAAAAATAAAACTCGGACTCACCGCCGCCGTATGAATTACAAAAAAAAAATACACGAGTCGTTACACATACAGAAGGGGCGCTTGTTCAAATCTTCTAATTTTTTCAAGAAAGACAAAAATATTTAACATTTTTGAAAAAAAAAAATGGCAAAAACTAATTTGAAAAAATGTCATGTATTAATAAAAACTAATGTTATAATATTGTACGAATCGCTAAATGTCTTGCAAAGGGCACATGTTTGAATTTCAAAATAGTTCAATAAAGACAATAACTCATTGAATAACTAGAGAATTTTATAATATTTCATAAAATCACTTTAGATGGCATATAACACAATATACATATATAATTGTTATTAAGATGAAATTTGTTTTTCGTTTTTTTGTTTTTTTTTTTTTTTTGCGGAAATATTAAGTATTTTTGTCTCTTGAACAATTTAAAAAATTAAATGTCTATACTTGGCGTTCCATATACAATATTACATATCCTGAATGGCAATATCAACTGCCCGGAATTATTACAAAAAATTGGTTTTCTTCCACTCTAATCGTAAATCTTCTCTTTTTTAAACCTCAGTCTATAAAAAAATTGTTCACTATAATATAGTTCGGCGTTCGGGGGGGGGGAGAGGTAACGTATTTATTGATTTACCAACAATAACTATCTATTTATTATTAATAGAAGCGTTTACAGTAATTTTAAACGAAATATCATAGGACTTTTTAAAGGTGTTTAAGTTTCTTTTTTTTTTTATTTCTCGTAAAATTTTAAAATTTTAAACGTGTATCCTTCCCGCGTTTAGTGACGCACGCACATTATGTACAGTGTATACACGTAGTTTGTTTTTACGTTTTCGAAATTGATCATAAAATATACATATACTACATGTATACATACATATGATGATACATAGATACAACGAAAACATCACAGCGCGTAAAAAAAAAAAAAAGTTAATCATTAAGTAAATATATATATATATATATATGACTGTGTAGGTATGTAAAAAGAAAGAAAAAAACGGATTTGATGGGAGTTTTTTTTTTTCAAATACGGGGTCCCGATAAAATCGTATAATGGGTATACGGTTTATTATACTAACGGTTACAGCATACACTATAATAAATACACGGTATACAAGAGCGTTATTACGGAATTAATTAGGCGTCCGATTTTTTTTGTTTTTGTCGGTCACCCGTATACGTTTTTATCGTACGCGCGTACATCATTATACGCATAGGATGCACACGATTGCTATCGATTGTTATCGTTTTTTACCTACTGCGCTTATGAATTGATTGTAAGTATGTACAACCGTATTTTTTGTATGGACGGACGGGACGGCTACATATTATGTTACGTTGAAAACACAACCATGCAGTGTCGATAAAATCGTAATCGCAGCGCCGCGCGCGCGTTTTAAAAACCGATAACGCGTATAATATCATCCTAACAATATACTGCAACCGCAACTGCAGTTTAATTTATATATATATATATATAAATATACGTATAAATGTGTGCACAATTGGTGTAAAACGCATTGATTGCTTGTAACGCGCGTTTATCGCGCCGGAATACGGCGCCGTCCGAGACGTGGCCCCGCGCTTTAAAAAATAAAAAATTAAAAAAAAAAAAACCGTTTGGTTAACACGAAAACCGTACGAGCGCAAAATAACAATAACGACAACAGCCGATATTGAAAAGCGGCGGTTCGCGTGCGTACACGAAACGCGCGTAAAAATATCGGGGGAAGAGAGAGATTGGGGGGGGGGGGAGAAACTCGAGGCAAAACTTTTGAAAAGCGCGGCCGCTACGGCATAGACGATGTACTTATCGTATATGATATAATACGGCACTTTAGAAATATATCGGAACGGCGGCGACGGCAGGGACGGGCACACGCCGGCGAAATATTATCGTCTTCGGGCGTAATAAATTACGTAGAAACGCGTCGTTTCGAGAATGAGGAAAAAAACCCGAGAGTATCGAATTTCCTGCGCGCGCGCGCACACACACACACACACGCGCGCACAGTCGTCGTTGTCGTCGTATTATACGTACCGTATGGGTCGTATACAGCCGGAGAAGTATTATAAATAAAAACCCGAGAAAAAAAAAAAAAAGTATCGAATAAGGAAAAACTCGTATAAATCCGTATAGCATCACGAGGAGAAAGAAACAGAAGAGTATAAGGAAAGAAAAAAAACGATAGCGCGCGCGCGCGCGACATAAAAATCCTCGGCGGACGGACGACGAGAAGACGTGTACGGCGCAGACGTGTAATCCGCGGCCGCCGTGCTCGCGCGCGGAGCCCGCCCCGGATCGATAGCCCGCGGAGCGCGCGCGCGAAATGGGCGGTCCCGGAGTAACGCCTCCGCCGGACGCGCCCCGCCGTCGCCGCCCGAAACGGGACCGCCCGACGAGGGCCACCATCCGTCCGCTCCGCCGCCGCCGCCGCCGCCGCAGAAACCGCGCGGCCGTCGTCGTCACACACCGGTAGTGCAACGTTAATCGTTCCGCGTTCGTATCGCCACGCGCTCCGTTCGCTGTCCGTCCGTCCCGTGAGCCGCGTATACCTTAAGCCCGCCGCGTCCACCCCGTAACATTAACAATAATTGCACAACGACCGCATTTCGACATGTCGCGGTGAAACCCGTCGCCGTTAATATTCGCTGCGGGTGACATGCGCCACGGCGGCGAAAACATCATGCTCGTGCCGCAGGATATGCTGTCCGCCCAGACCAAAATGTCGTACCAGTTGGGAAAGTTTTGGGCTGAGAGGGTCATGGTCCGAAAGACGGGCACGGTGAAAACGATCCGGGAAGTGTGCAAGGTCGTGCAGGATGTGCTCCGGGAAGTCGAGGCCCAGGAGCCGCGGTTCATATCGTCGTTGGTCGAGTGCAACGGTCGGTACGAGGGCCTGGACGTCATATCGCCCAACGAGTTCGAAATAGTCTTGTACCTGAACCAGATGGGCGTGCTCAACTTCGTCGACGACGGCTCTCTGCCAGGTTGCGCGGTGCTCAAGTTGAGCGACGGCCGCAAGCGGAGCATGAGCCTGTGGGTGGAATTCATCACGGCCTCGGGGTACCTGTCGGCCCGAAAAATCCGGTCCCGGTTCCAAACGCTGGTGGCCCAGGCGTGCGACAAGTGCGTGTACCGGGACTCGGTGAAAATGATCGCCGACACTAGCGAAGTGAAATTGCGGATCCGCGAACGGTACGTGGTGCAGATCACGCCGTCGTTCAAGTGCGCGGGCATATGGCCGCGGTCGTCCGCGCACTGGCCGCTGTCGCAGATCCCGTGGCCGCATCCCAACCTGGTGGCTGAGGTCAAGACCGAAGGGTTCGACCTGCTGTCCAAGGAGTGCGTCACGTTACACGGTAAACAGTCTGCGCTGGAGGGCGACGCGTGGGTCATGTCGTTCGTCGACGCCGAGAACAGGCTCCTGTACGGCGGTTGCCGGAAAAAATGTCTGAGCATGCTCAAAACGCTCAGGGACCGGCACTTGGACCTGCCGGGCAACCCGGTCACCAATTACCACATCAAGACACTGGTGCTGTACGAGTGCGAGAAACACCCGCTGGACGTGGAGTGGGACGACGCGTGCTTGGGCGACCGGATCAACGGCATACTGCTGCAGCTGATATCGTGTCTGCAGTGCCGGCGGTGTCCGCATTACTTCCTGCCGCACGTGGACCTGTTCAAGGGCAAGACGCCGAACAGCCTGGAGAACGCGGCCAAACAAACGTGGCGGTTGACGAGAGAGTTGCTGACTAATTCTAGAGCTTTCGATAAACTGTGATTCGCGTATCATTTTAATAATATCGAGAGGTTTTTATTACGTTTTGTTATACATTATATTTCTATTAATTATTATATTATTACTATTATTTATTTATTACTATTATTATCATTATTATTACATTTTTTTTTCTCGTGTTCCTCGGAGACATTATTGATGACGAAAAACCGCTCTGTTATCGTTATCGCTTCGCACCGCTAGCGATGTTTTTACCCTATCCCCCCCCCCCGATCGTAAAAATACGTAAATATTTACACACGTTATATTCGGTCAGTATGTATACAATCGAAATACCGCCGCAAACCCAACCCCGAAACAGCGTTCGACATTCATTATAATTTCAAAAAATCCATATTTTATTGTATACGATTTTGGTATTGTTTTGTTTTGTTTTTACACAATATAGTGTCGCATTTAATTTCTACGAACATTGTATTTATTTCTTTATCCACGCACAATATATTTATATATATATATATACATACGTTAAGTACACCGCGTTCCGTACGACATTGTTGATCGCTCCAATCGGATATTGAACAGTGCGCCGAATAACGCGTTCAGAGCGATCACCGTGTTCGGCACCGACGACGGACGCGCGCGTTAACGCGTCAACAGTCGGCGGCGGTCGACGCGCGGCCGGTGAAACGTGCGGATCCGCGGTAAACGCCGCGCAACGTTACAAACGCGTAATATTCGACTGTTTTGTTCGGATTTTCTCGCGTGCTCGTATCGCGGGCGCGTAAACGTGACACCCGGGCGCGGACGGCGGACGGTTGTTGCCTTCACCGCGGATCGCGTAGCGCGGCGGGTCACGGCGCGCGAACCGCAACGGTACAGAGAGCAGCGGCCGTTTTAGCGGTTCGTCTGATAATACGCACGCGGCGCCGCGTCGGTCGTTTGTCGGCCGGCGAAAATGTCGACGGTTCGCCCCGCGGAGAACGCGAACGCGGTTCGACCGAAAGCGGCGCGACATCGAAAAACCCGAGCGATAGGAGCGTCGGATAACCGCGTGTGCATCACATCACGGTGTGTTTTTGGACGGCCGAATCGCGCACGCCGCGGTCCGGGGTGCTTTTGAACGGCCTGCCCGTGATTGTTGAACTCTCTATCCGTCGGCAACACGCTCGTAATGCAAACAGTCGTTTGCGCGGCACGTCATATGTTTGAATACCGCACGCGGCAATGCGGCGCGTTTCGGCATAATACCTATCGCCGGGCGTTATCGCAATTCGTAACTGCAGCGTTGGGACTGCTACTGTCTAATAACATTCGGTATTGTACAATATCGGATAACATTCGGTAATATTTCGTCTTGTTTTGGATGGAAACGCCGACGGGGTTACGCGATTTTTCGGCAATTATCTATACAACGCACACAGATAAATAGTGCATCGAACGAAAAAAACAAAAACAAAAACGCTTGTACGCATAGCGCGCAGATGACCGTGTATTAAATTATTGTATTTCGGTTGAAATAGTTCAACGTTACAACTACCCACCAATACACCCGTGTTAAAACAACACGGTTCGTACACAGTGGTTCAGCGCAGAATTGATCGAGCCGTTTGAATTTTTGTCGCCCGCGTCAACGTTCTTGACAAAAGACAATTTTTAAAGACAAACGAATATAGCCGATGATATTAACTATAAATATTACACGCATATTTTTTTCCCGTCGTTTTATTACCTTATCCGGGACGGTTTCAATACACCCGTACACCCACGCGCGTAGACGATTTTGAAAAGCGTACGTATGTTGCGGTATTTTCGTGTATGTTAAACGCGGATCAGTTTTACTCTCGTCTGCGTCTAAACACCGGCAGGTTAAAAATGATTCCATTAAAATGTACTCATATAGGTATACGGGTAACAGGCACTCGTTAAAAATTATACAGAGGTTTTTTTTTTTTTTGTTTTTTTAATACCTTGTAGCGTACATATGCATGGAACGCAGACGAATAAATACACGCAACACTCAATGCCGTCATAAAATCAAACACTCGTTTTTTATGTAAGGATTTAATATTTATACATATATTTTTTTATCGCAATTCATTTTATACATTATTACCGGATAAATCTGTGTTTGAAATTTTGTTTATACTTGTATGTATACGCGCACGGCATTACAAATCAATAAACTCGGGCGTACAAATAAAGACAATATTATTATTGTACAAGTTTTTTTTGTTTTGTTTTTTTGTTTTTTAGTACACTATAAATTATTTTTATCGTATTAGCTCAATTCAATTGTGTATTATTATTGTATACCTGTACAAACACCGATCGTTAATTGTTCGCCTCTATAGTCGATTATACGATAAATAGGAGTAGCCGCGACGCATAGAAGTACAACGTAATGCATAAGTAAATGCTAATAATAATAAAGAAAAAAAAAAATGATAAATAATAGCGGGCGTACAATGTACTTTATTAATTTTTTTTTTTTCTGGCATAGGCAAATAATATACTTTGTGAAAATATAGCGGCTAACAACATAGTGCGCGACCGCGCGTGTTGCGACTAATGAAAACCGGACGATGTGAAATTTTCGTTCGGTAAATCCAATTTCGCGTTTTAACATCACAGCGAATCGGCCTGCATACCATTGTCGAACTTAAATGGGAGAAAAGTGCCCGCAGTGTGTGCACGTTGGTTTTGTCCATCGGTGTTTGCATTTTTTAAGCGAGACACGATGACACGCGAAACATTACGATTTAAACATCTTTGTAACTCGCTTACGGATTGACGTAACCGAGCTAGATCACCGAAACCGATAACGTTCTTAGGTTTTCGATAACAATATAAGGGTCGACCCGGAGGCTGGTGTTCAAACCGAACAGCACGAAATGGGATTTTCGCCGACATTGTCGAATAATGTTCAACGGTATCCGTTAACGCGCGTGCAGACATAATTTCAAATATTAATTCGGTTAAAGCGTGCGCGAAATATCGACCAAGTTTTTACATAAAAAAAAAAAAAAAGCATTTTCCACGAGGTAAGTGACGCTGTTGTTATATGTACGGCGTGTTTTTCAAAATTACCTACACCGAAACGCTTAAACGCGGCGCGGAAAAAAGGGAAAACGAATAACAACGTTTTTTTTTTTTTTAGGAGAACACTTTGCGCGTATTACAAAATAACACGTGAAAAATGACGTTAGACTTTTTTTTTTTCATTTTTTCGGATTACGGTAAGTGGCGCGCACCTTCGTCGAGCGCGCGGATACGCGTACCGCGCATAATATATATAAATACACACGCCGTTTCCGTGCAGCGGTCTCGCAGGCGCGCGGCATCCGGTATGATAAATGAAGAGAAGTGCATTAAAGATGAAAGCGCCGGCGGCGATAATGCGTCCCCCCAAGAGTGTTGTAAAACGGGCCCGGAAGAGGACGGCGCGCACGGTCACCGGCCGCGCCGCCGTTAGGGTGGTAATTGAGTTAAGTGCTGCGCCCGTCTGTGGCGCGCGGAAGTGGCCCGGTACCGTTTAGACGCACGTTGTGGACGTTCACGTGGAACGCGAGTACACCTACCCACCGTCCGCCGCGCCCCGGGACGACGGATTATGAGTTTTCACCCCAACCACCCCCCCCTAAACGCCGGTATAATCGCTTTTAATAATAAATATCCGTTGACGAGAAAGGTAAAACTGCGTGCGCGGCTTCCGGCGCCCGAACCCCGCGGTTTTCACGCGACGCGATCACAAAACAGACAATCTGCAAAAACAAATTTGCCCGGGATAAGTGATAGACGAGCTTGCTCCGACGCCGGGGCTAAGCGTCGCCGATATCGGAGTCCTAATGCTCTTCAGCGTTCACCAGTCTCGGCACTTCTTCCGTCAGCCCTCGTATATTGTGCACGGGTATACGCTTGGGTCGGCGGGAAATTGCCACCGAGAATTTTACGCAACGGCTGTCGTTCGGGGACATCCGGTTATTTCGACCCGAACCACCGCGACAGGACACGCGCGAAACACGTTGGAACCCTCCAATGGCGAATCGGGTCGCCGGGAAATTATTCCGCGACGAATAAAATGGGACGTTTTCTTGAAGATCCGGTCCGCGACGCGGGACGGCTAATTAACTCGCGGTATTATACGTGCGACGTCATATTTGAAACCCTGAGCATTCAGCGTTGACGATTTATCAAAAATCATCACCTCGTTCCCACTTGGACATATTAGGAGAAGAAGAAAAACATCGCCCGTCACGCCGCCGTAGGAAATTCAACTCGATAAACGATAATGTGATCGGAATATCGGTCAACTTGTTCTATACGATGTTTAGAACTTTAGAAAAGAATTGAGATTAAGTTGTTAAAGTCAAAGCCGATAAAAGTATTCCGAAATAAATGTGGTACGATTATATAGAAATTTGGAATGCGGATTGTCTGTAAATATCCAATGGGTAAAGCGGGACATTTTAAAAAACCCTACGCAAAAGTATTACCATATATACATTGGGTACTAGTATTATACCGCACACGGGCGTGCGATTACGGGGGAACATAAGGGTGTCATACAACCCCCCCGCCCTCGTTCGAAGGAGTACGGGTGTACCAATAAACGGTGTACCGGTTTCAACCCGAAAACGCGTGATAACATACGCAACACACATAACTAGTCGCCATTCGGATGCGCCGGCCGTACGGAAACGTAGAGCGCGCCCCGGATACCGACAGACACGAACTCTGCCCCCCCGCCCGAAAAAAAAAAAAAGGAGACCCGTAAGAGGGCGGAGAAAACCGGCACGTTTAACGCGGGGAAATTTTTTCACCGAAAATAATCGCGGCCGCCCTACGGGGAGGCGGCCGCTTCGGAGAAAAGGAAAAAAAAAAAAAAACGAAATAACAGTTTCGCGATGACGGGCGGCCCGGACTGCTATAATACAATAACAGTTAATGTACGTACCGCGTTGTGCAGCGTAATGTTATTGTTGTTATTAGCACAACGCGTGGCGTTATTTCGAAACGACAAACGCATCGCGACGGAACATAATGGCGTATAACGTTACACTGCGTCCCCCGACGACAGGGGAATAAAAAAATACAAAGCGATGACGTCCACCGACCCCGGCGCCGTTCGCGAGCGGGGCCCTCGGCGGGCACTGCACTGCACCGCGCCGGTAACGCCGCGCGCGAGTGCATTGCACACGCGAGTGTATGACGTTCGCACCGCGCACCAGTTAAGTACGTACGCAACACTCGTTTAACAATATCGCGGCGTTTCAACACAGATGTTTCGCGCCGCACGAAAACACCAATAGCACACGGAGGATTACAACCCGGGGCCCGTTCCATTGTCGCGCGCGCCCCGCGTAATGTTTTACGCGCGTAAAGGCGTGCGCGCGTCGCGGTACGTTGTACCCGACCTTGATCGCGAACAATAACGCGCGCGACGGACGCACGGTTTTTTTCTTTCCCCCTTCCTCCCCCCCACTTTGTATTTTTTCGGATTTTCCGTCTCCTTTGTCCGTCCGCGCGCCGAACCGTTAACCCCCCCCCTCCTCCCGCGGGACGGGGCGAGTACGCAATTATCGTTATTGTTGCGCGTGGCCCACGACAGTTGCGTATGCGTACGTGGATTTTTTTCGGGCGCGCCCACAATATGTTTCCACCGAAAAACTCGTTCACCGGGTCCGAAAACCGACGAGAGTGTTTGCTTTTCTTCGCGGAATTTCCGACTCTAGTACGTCCTTTTTAAGGGGTCATTTTTTGATTTTCCAAGTGGCTTTCATAATGATTACGGAAAACGTAGGAAAACCGGGAAAATGTACGATATTTTCGGTTTCATTTTGTTCGATTTTTTTTTTTTTTTTTTAGTTATTATTCGGATGTAATTATTCGGCCGAACGGAAATACTTGAAAATCCAACACGAGGTTCATCATAAGTTATACTTTTTGGCCGAAAAGAAAGAAAAAATGTACAGCGTTATCAAGCACCTAGGTTTTCTTTTATGCAGGCGTTCTAAGTTCAATTTTTAACGAAAACCGTATAACTATAGGGTGTTTCACCGAATTTCGCACAGAATCGTATTTCATCATCAATAATTATACATACGAGCGAAATAACTGTACGGATTCTACTTTTCCGACTACGCGCCCACAACAGTGGAACGCCCACAGGCAGTATTGAAAAAAAAAAAAACATTTTATTGCAACTGGAGTGAGGCTCGGGTTTTATACACGGCGTCCATCCGTCGATACCGTTAACCTATTGAGGTTAAATTATAAATTAGACATAAACTAAACGCCGAAAGAGAGACTGCGCAAAGTGTCCTACGTTCATGAATAGTTTAAACGAAAACTCAGAATCGATATTTGCGTACATAATAAAAAATCAAAAAAAAAAAAAAAAAATCCCGTATACGTTTCCGGGGGAGATGTTTGAACGGCTAATACCTTATTCTACCCTTACGACTACGCTCGCGCGGGTAGTAAATATTTCGGAAAATCCAACATAGGCGAACCGAAAACGGGATGTAATTTATATATATATATATATGTACATATAATCCCGCGAACACCGTGTATCCAAGCACACACACACGCGCGCGCGCGCACCGTGTATATTTTACGAGGAAGAAATATCCATTTGCCACTACGGGGCACGTCGTCCCGGGGGAAACGCGCGTAGTACTACACGTCGGGCCCGCCGTCTTCTCTCGGACAAAGTGATTACATTTTTATAAATCACCACACCGTGTCTTAATCATCCCCTCGAAAACATTTCGTTCACGCGCCGCCAAACAACCGCCGCGTATACTCCGCGTCTCCACCCGCCGCGGCGAGCGCTCACCCCACCGCCGCAGCGCCGCGTCGCCGCGCGCCGGTGGAACCCATTGCGCGCGATGATGCGCTCCGAGTGTAGAATATCGTACACGTGCGCCGCCGGGTGGTCCGACGATCGCGGAACGCATTGTCCGCGAAAAAATTGACCGCCGCCGTCGGTTATTGTTGTTCCGCGCGCGTACGATGCACGGTGCGTACACCACCACGCATCACAGTGGCCCCGCAAACCGAAACATCGAAGCACAACAATGCACACAATACATATACGAAAACTGTGTACCACACTTTGTTCATTTTTAGGGGATCGCGGCACTTCATTTTTATTTTTTCACGGAGCGTATACAAAGTATTTCGCTATAGACAAACAATACACCTACGATCTAAATTATTCGATACATATTTTTTTCTTATTCGCATACTTCACCTATATTATACACTATGTTACATTGTACGCTATGGGTTTTATGCACAGTAGTATATCCGATACAAGTATGTGTCTTGTATGTCGTATTGCGATACTGAAATCGAGTATTCGAATATTAATTTCGAAGTGCCGTGCCGATAGACGTCCGAAGAATAAGCTCTATCATTTCGCGCGCGGGATTTTCGAAAATCGAATTAAAAATTGAAAGTGATTGTACTACAGTTTCGTTAATAATTGAGTATAACTAAATTTTTAGGACGATATTGTCGTTTCGAATCCGTGTTCGAAAATGGGAGGTTCCTAATTCGAATGTCCGAATTGTACATTTATTAAAGGTATATGGGGTACGAAATCAAAATTTGGTTTTAAAATAGAGCTTAAACGATTTATGTACTTAGATGCACTTAGACGGACAGAGATGAGCAAGACACTCCAAAATGAGTGTCTGATATGTAATATACACAAGTGCATTCACATTCAAATATTAATTATATTTTTAAGGGCATAAGCGCTGTATCTTAAAACAAAAAAATACTGAGGTTATTGATTATTATTAGGAACATTTTTCAGGGATAATGAATCGTACACCGTCCGTTAGAACGGTAACTCTCCGCCCGACGCCACATCCGGTCTAAACTCGAAACTGTCAAAACTCATAAACGGTAAATCCGACGTTAGCGGCGTTGCGATGCGTATCGAAATGGCAAGCGCGGTGTTCTCTATATTCAAGTCGGTATTTGAAAATCCGAAATAGACGTCCGTTTCGCGTGCGAGAATTTCGCGACGATAAACGGAAAAAAAAAAACAACGAATTCGCTTAATATAATCCTCCCGGTAACGTTGCCGGTTCACGGCGGATGGATCCCGCCGCGGCGGACAGTGTCTGCTGCACGGTGTCGCGCGCGCACCGAGAACCGCGGCCGTCGCGAACGAGCCGGAACCGAACTCGGTCGAGGGGGGCGGCGCCGTCGGCGGCGGACGGTGCGCGCACGGCGCGGGAAAACTTCGGCGAAACCCATAAATCCCGGTTAGCCGGCCGAAAATATAACTTCGCCGGCTCGCGCGCGATAATCTAATTTGAATCCGAGTTTTACGGTGCAGCGGGGCACCGTCATCGTTACGGGGGAGAGTTACGCCAGCCATCAGCCACCGGAGCGAGGCGGTCGGATTCGCGCGCGCGCACACAGGACCCGTACGGGAAAGGATAATAATATTATTTTATCTCGCTTAATGGACGTTTTTAATCCGGTTATCCGGGGCGGCTTTTAAAACGGGAAAGATTAATATACGGGGCGGTGTACGGGTGCCAGAGGGCATCGACGTTATTCAATTATTATTGTCGCCGAACACGGGCACGCGCGTGCGCATACGGAACGATTTTTTTTTTCTCGTCGCGAAATCAGAAAACCACGAGTCGATACCGAAATAATTACCGGATATATCGGTCGAAAATCCGAGTGTTTTTTCGATATCCCGGAGATGAAAATAACGGCGATCCAAATCGGTATCGAAAAACACACCCCATATTCTGATGTCCTAGATACCGGTCGAACAAAAGAGTAAACACGGTTGAAAATAAACACGATTATTATGCACAAAAACTGTTGAATGACGAAAAAAAAAAAAAAAATTTAAAAATTTGGACCGTATATTGGCGAGTACTCGTTAAATAAAAAGCCGATTCCTACTGTTCGCGGGTAGGCCACTGTTGTTGATTGGCATATTCCGGAAGGTAGGAAAAACAGCGTCATTTAGTTTAGGTACTGCAGTGCGGTACATGTTATCTGATGATTTCAAACGAAAATAAAAACCGATGCGTAGATTATTGAACTCGATAGAAACACCGTCGGGAATATTTTTTCCGAATTTTCACGTCATACTTGTAATGCACCCACGATGCGGATATTTCTCGAGGAGGGACCGAAGTGGCGTGAACCGTTGAACATTTTTCGACGACCGTTCCAAAAACATAATACGTACACCAGTCAGCAGGCGTAGAAAAAAGCACACCGTTCAACGCGTGACGGGAAAAATAACCCGAGCATTTTCAACAGCCGAAAAAAGAGGTTTTTCGAGAAAATTAAATTAAATAACACACACAGACGCGTAATACAGCAACAGTATAATAGTACAATCGCCGCGGTATATTGAAAATCGAAAAAAAAAAAAAAAAAGTGATTCGTCGTCGCTGCGTGACGCGGACAACGTATGAGAAACGTTGAGTTTAAACGGTTTTTTTTTTTTTTTATGTATATAATTATTGTGTTATTATTTTTCGATATACACGTACAGACGACCGCGGTCATGCGTACGCGACATTATACACGCGGTAAAAAAAAAAAAAAAAATAATCCGAAAGATACACGGCCGGGATGAGGGGAAAAAAAATAATACAAAAAACAATCTCCGCGTCGAAAGAAATAATACGAACACACACACACACATTCCGTGTGTTATATACACGGTGCGGGATTCACGGCGACGACGTTATTTGAGATCGATCAGGCGAACGGTTTTTTTTTTTTTTTTTTTTAAAATATTTTTTTCCCATTTCATTTTACGCGGTTCTTTTTTTTTTTCCTTCTCCTTCTTCTCTTCCCGGTCTGCTCAGGCGAAAACGGAACGGGCCGGGAGAACGACGTACAACGCCGGCGGCAACGGCGGCTACGTGCACGTTATGTTATTATTAAAATCGATAATTTCCGAAATTGTATTATCATTACTTTGTTCCATTGAAAACCGATTCGGCGGAAACCGATTTACCGACCGTACGCCGGTCGTGTAACATCATCGCGGCGCGACGGGCGCGGCGTACGGGTAGCGCGGGTACGCGACAGCCGCCGCCGCCGCCGCCGCCGCCGAAACGCAATCGAATAAATCGTGTACAGGTAACATACGGGCCCGTGCGGCTCGCATTAAATAACGTCGTACGCGCACGAGAGACGCGAGTCGGGAACGGTCGGCGAACGTGTACCGGGGGGGGGTGCCCGTGTCACAAGATCTTATCGGGAATCTATTTTTATTATTATTTATTTATTTTTTTTTTTTCGCTTTCCACGGTTCGTTTTACGGCGGGGTATCCCCCGACGTTACGATCCCGGCTATACGATAACGACGGACTATTATATTTGTTCGTTGCGGCGCTGTCGGGTTCCCTATCGTCCGACTACTATTGCACGTGCATTAATAGTATAGATTTTTTTTTTTGCCGTTTATCGCCGGTTTCGAATATTTACAACGAAAAACAAACAGAAAAAAAAAAAAACGTTAAACTGTTATCATATTATAACCGTATCGCTTGTTATCGGGTCTACGAATCGGAATGGCGCGCGGCCACGAGCGGCGGCGAGCGCGTCGCTCGGCCAAGGCTCGCCAATAAATGCATACGGTACAACGTTTCGGGGGAAAAGCGAAAAGGAAAACAGACGCGGATAGTTGTCGTATTATTTTTTTCGTTTTTTTTTTTTTTGTTTTTTACTAGGTTTATATTTTCGGTTTTGGGAAACCGGCTGGGGAAAAATATCCCGAACCGCCCGTACGGGCGATTGGCGTCCGGACGAAAGCCCGCGAACATAAATAACGAAAAATGCACACTTACCGGCATTTATTTTCAAATCAATTACGTTATTATATTTTACCCAAGTTGTGTTGTATCACATTCAATCGATAATAATAACATAAGCGAATATATTCAATTATAATGACGATAACCGTAGAATTCTTGTAATATACATTTTGTATTAAAAAAATTACAATGGGCCATGAAAATTGTCCACTTTATCCCATTTTATTTTATTTTTTTTTTACTTTTAAAAATACCATATTATAGACCCATGATAAAATGTGTAATGTAAAATGTTTAAATTTATAAAAATGTCCACTATTATTATTATTATTATTATTATTTTTTTTTTTTTCTACGGGATTTTGTACTAGATTCACAATAATTGTGCAATAATAACATTTCCGCCGATAACACGATCGGTAAGTATTGTTTTCCGGGCGCAATTGAAATCCGAGCTCCGTACTCGCATAATACGCACGCGGTACAAGTGCTGACATTGCTCCGTATATTTGCATAAATCAACGACACCGCTCGTGAATAATGTGTAAATGCAGACGGCGAATATTAATAAATTGTCGTTTCGATAAAACGCGCCTATACTAATTCACGTGGAAAATATTATTATGCGCCCAATAGGAATTTCATCAGTTGGTAACTGCGGCGGCACGTTACAATCGATGTCGTATGTGTACGCAGATCGAATCCCGCCGGTAAAACGAATTTAAATATACATACGAGTACACCGAAAGGATAGATACGTTTCTAAAAACTCGATTGATTATTATTACGGTGGTTCGAAAATGATTTAGAGGAAGCCGCGGCCGCGTGGAAGAGAACATTATCATTTCGTCGAGATCCATTAACAAATATGTTTACTTACATGTTTATAGTTTTTTTTTTTTTTCAAAAAAAAATAATTCCCATACCGGCAAAGATTTATTCGTCTGGTCGTACCGAAATTTCACAATAAACAACATCGGGTGAACTCGGGTCTGTTGACAACACACGGGCGCAACACAATAAGTCGTTTTACATATTATAATATTATATTATATAGAAACCGGCTGAATGGCCTTCCTGTTGGTTGTTTTTCATTCAGTACCTATACATATATATATATATATGAAATAAAATAAAAAAAAATTAAACGAGGGAAACAAAAATGATGAAAAGGATTGCATTCTTCGTTGTGTTTTGTGCGCGTTGACGTACAATCGAGATAATATCACGAGATAAAACAATGGATATCAAGCAACAAAAGCATATACATATGTACGTCGAATGAAAACGAATAAGTATTATTATTATTATTATTATTATTATTATTATAATTCACAAGCCTTATTAAAATACTATATTGTATGTTATGTTCTTTGGGTAAAAATAATCGCCGTCGTCGTCGTCGGTTTTTAGTAAAATATGTAAATGCAATCGTATAAATCTTCGAATGAAAATAATACACAGTAAAGGTGGGCGAGTTGATGAATTAAATAATTTATTATTGACTGACTCGATTTATAGAAAAAAAAAAAAAAAAAAAAAAAAAACGCCTTCGATTTAAACATTTAATATTGTCGTGTAGATATAAACAGTATACATTAAGATTATATACTTTCTAACAGCGCTGATAGTAATGCATATTATAATGGATTTCGGCGGCGATAAGGTAGTAACCCCCGCCATGATACCCGAAAAAAAAAAAATCCACGGGACAATTATTTAACGTTTAACCGTATAATGTGAGAATTTTTTTTTTTTTTCAAAATACCGATCAAAAAACAGCCACGCAAAAGTTCTACGCGAAAATACGGAAAATCATCGAAAAACTTCCAGTCTCGTGGCGCACGATCCAATTTAAATTATCGCCAATCACAGGGTTATACTAGTTTAGATGGCGAACGGTTTTGACGATAGTGTTTACTGTGACCGTCCGATAAAGGCCCCTACGCACTACCCACGTGTTCATTAATTCGTCTGTGATGGCACCACGAAATATTAAACGAACGTCGTTTTAAGCAGTGCTATCGCGAAACTTAAATCTACAACAATAATAATTAAATACCATAAGTGTTATCGGGTATCGCTATAAAAAAAAAAAAAAAAAATATGAGGTAACGAACACATCTAGTCATCAAAGCCGTCTTTGATGTCATCGGAGATTTTCGGATTTGAAAAGGAACAACACCGACGGCATCACAGATGAATTAAGGAACCCGCGGTACGTACGATCCGGTCAGGCCGACGCGGGATAATTTATCGTGTGTATATAAGAGGTAAACCGACTAAAACCCCGTCGGGTCTTGGTCAGCTAGGTGGTCGTGCCGTCTGACCACCCGACCGATCGACGACCAAATCGGATCGCGTGTAGTGTTGTCCGGTGGATTTCCCTTGTCCGTCGGTCTTTCGACCAGCGCGACGCCCGGTCGCCATGATGCGACGCGATGCGTACACTGCGCGAGTGGAACTGAAATCTAACTGGATATAAACCGTGTAGTGCGCGTGTATAGGGGCGAGTAAGGGGCCCCTTAACCGAATGCACTTTTCACGGGCAGTCGGGTCGTCTTCGAACGGGCGAACGATTTGTTGGAAACTGCGCTCGCCGTCTTCGGGTTCCAATAACATAATCGTCCGTCGGGTACGGGAACAAAACACGTTTCGGCGGTGTTGCGGCCGGTGCGCGGCCAACAACAGCGAAGAACGCGGCGAACGGCGTCGCCAAAACACGCCTACCTACAAATCGTATTCAAGTGAGAAAAGCGCGCGATAGGCGTGTGCCGCGGGGGGAGGGGGGGAGGGGGGTTTCTTTAATTTTTTTTTTCTTCCTGGCTAGTGCGTTTAAAAATAATTACCGCGATACGTTTACTACATGCGCGCGCGCTGGGTTACCGAATCGGTATTTTTCGCCGCCACGCCGCGCGAGCATTGCTGCGGTGTGTACCGTGGGGGGGGGGGGAGGGGAGCGGGCGGTGAATCGTTCGACGCGAAACGCGCGTTATTTCTTATAAGAGAGAAAAAAAAAAAAAAACACGAGTACCGGCACTTTTCCGACAAACGCCGTAAACAAATTGCTCCCGGCGGTCCGAGGGAAACGGACGGCGCTAAAATCGCATTGCGCGTTACCTGCGATGTTTCGCGGTCCTCGTTTGCCGCGAACCGAGCGCGTCGTCGATACTCCGCGAAACGGTCGGCCGTCCGCGTTAAATCATTTCCACCCGCCCCGCACAAGCACAGCCGTATTTTTTACGCGCGCCAGTGTAACCAGTTTTTTTTTATTTCAATTATTATTTACACGACGTTTTTTTCCTTCCACATAATATTATCATATCGACCGCAGTATACACGCACGCGCGCGCGCGAAATACATTAAAACACAATATGATAGAGGACGGCGCCGCCGGTCAAAGGGTACCGCCGCCGCGGCGCGCGCAAAACCCGCGAGCAGCGTACGCGATCACGCGACGCGCATAACAAACACAAATAATAATAATAATAATTGTAAGAAAAAAAAAAAAACATCCGGCCGAGTCGTGTGATGTCCGTGCGGCCGCCGGTCCGATGCACACAATATCATTATCGTTATTATTATTATTATTATTATTATAACTAGCGCCGCGCACCATAATTGGTACAATAAATTAATGGATATATGTATTATCGTACACGTACCGCGTTATTGTAAAATACAAATACGTACGGCGTACGGTTTTGATTTACGCCGGCCGCCGCACAATATCGCGTAAAAAAGCGGTCCGATCGGAGTTTTCCCGATGCGCGATGGCGGGGGGGGAGGGGAGAAAGGAGAAACCCGGGAGATTTAATAACGTCATGACGTCTCCGCCGCGCGTCTGTCCCGTGCGGTCGCCGGCGGCCGCGACTCATTGCGATATAATATTATTTGTAAACGCGGCGGACGACGGCGGTATCGCGCATACGAGACGAACGAAATAAATATTAACGAGACCGGAGAGCGCGCATAATAATACAAAATACGTACGTAGTCAAACTGCCGGTGCCCGTTAATCGGTATTGCCGCGGCCGACGTATTCGGATGGATAAAAATACATAACGCGCGCGTGTTGCGATATTATACAGTCTCGCATATTATACAGGGCGGTCGACATTTTTTTTCGTTTTGGAACGTTCGAAAAACCGGCGGATCCGCGTTACACGGAGTGAAACATGCACGCCGATGAGACGTTCTGGTTTTTTAACATTCGGGCGCGACGACGGAAGCGGAGCGTCGTTCGTTTGAACACAGCGCACCACTATTCTCTCCCTGACCAACACAGACGGTTAACTCAACGGTGAAACCTCTTCAATTTATTGAAATTTTAAATAAAACGTATTTGCGGTTAACGTCGAGATAACAGAGTACAATATAACCCTTATATTAATACAACCGAATTGTCGCAACCGGTATCGGTGGCGCGCGCAGAGGGCAGGGAAGCGAGAGGTCATGCACCTATTAGCTTAAAAATACAACAACGATGCGTATTTGTTTAATTATTTTATCTTGAAACTTATAGTTCTACCAAGTAACAAGGAAAAATACTTAATTTATGGCATACCGATTGACACTTCTGGATTCAGCTTTCAAAGTCTCATTGTCGAGTGAAGTACAACAGTAGAAGAGTCTATGATTTTTTCATGAATTATAAATAGTATTTACTACATCCCATCACATTCAAAATTCCTGGCCACGCCACTGCAATTAGTCTATATTTTATTCGATTATTATTAAAACATTTTAATTTTGACATAAAACCTTAAAGTATTACAACCAAATAATTTGAAAAAACAATTTGTCTCTGAAATTGAGTATATATATATGTATAAAAAAAATATATATACATACATATAAAATAATAATAAGCCAAAAACTACAGCGAAAACACATTACACAAATGTTTAGATTGATGGTAATTCTTTAGAAAAAATTTTTTTTAGGAATTAGTGTGTATGCATACAGTAAAAACACGAGTATATAAACGAGTTTCCGACGACGGACAAAAAAAAAAAAAAAAACAACACAATCAGAACATCGCTATAAATATTGTAACGAAACAACGTGCAAAATTCCATATAAATTGTTTTATCACAAAAAAGGAATAGTTGCTTTATTTTATACATATAATAATTGATTATCTTTATATTATTATCATTCTTGTGTAAAACGGAAAAAAATGTTTAACATTATTTAACTGTACATTTTTTCTACGTCGGATTCAGGAGTGTATTTAAGGGGGAGAAGGGATTTAGGAATAGATTTCCTTAAACTTTGTGTATATAGGAATACGTATGCTAAACAGCAGGTATCTATACGAATAACTCAGTTTCGAAATAATAGATTACAATCATTATTATACATTTTTTAATAAATAATACAGATAATACTGTTAATACGACAGAAAATCTGATAATATGACGATGAGTACAGCATAACTGTTGAAACGATTATTGTACATTTTCATATTTGTTATTATAGATGTCTAGATTAAATAGATTGTCCCGGTTAATATGCGACCGGGGCGTACAAATTACTTCAGATGTCTAAAAACATGAAAAATAGATTTACAATACAGGTAAATCGTAACATAAATATTTGAATATCTCCCCTACCCTCGGAAAAATGCTAAATACGCCGCTGATCGGACTTACTAATAAATCTAGTAATATAATCTTAACTAAACGCCGCGAAAACGAAATAAACACCGAAGCCTGTCATCGCGGATATTGTATTATTGGGGATGGTTTATTTAGAAAATGAATGTACATAGATAATTGAACGGTAACGGTTATCGTAGACTGCCGTCGGTGGCAGGACTTCCTATGGTAAAAAGTCTTCAAATCGAGCGTTCACCCGATGAAATGTTGACAACTCCGAATTATAAATCATGAAAAAATAAAGCCATCGTAAGTCACAGCGTTCGAAATATTTCGTGGAAAATCACCGCGTACCGTAATGAAATCGGGGAACAAAACGCAAAAAGTGATTGCGATGATATTTTCGATTCGAAAAAAATGAAAAACAAATTAAGATACCCCGGTACGAAACAAGTGTAACTAAACGTCGTTTAACATTTTTAAATGCGGGAACATTAACGCACGCCGTCAGTGTGCATTACTAACGCGGAGCGACGTACACCAAACAAACTAAAAACAACACGGAACACCGTACGCAAGTATACGCGAAACGAGATTCGATTACGCGCGCGTTATACGGTACCGTAATTAAATGAAGCGAAAAAAAGTCATAAAACACGCCGCGACAACAATATGAATCGTAACCCTCCGCCCGATGTTTGATAATAACTCGATTACATTATTATTAGACGTCCGCGCTGCCGATTCGTCTGCGACGTATTATACGCGCCCTGTGCAAATAAACGACGAGCAAACCGTCACCGTCGTAACAACAACGGCGCGCCGCGCATCCCACCGGCGACCCCAATCGCGTCCGAAATCCGAATTATAATGCGCGCGGACAACTGCACGCGCGGGGTTTGTCGGCGACGCGCTCTTCCGTCCGTTCGTCTTTTTTTTGTGCCCGGATTTTTACATTCCGTTTTCGTCCCCGTGTCCCCCGTCACAACTCGCGGGTCGGCCGAAATGTCATTTTCCGGCTCGCCGAAGCATATCGACGCCGTATTACGCAGCGGCCGGGCGAACCGACACGCACGGCTGTATCGTAACGGGGAACGCGCGCGCGTTGCGCACACCGCGCCGGCGTAGCGGTTTATTACGCGCGTATGAGATATGATAATATACAAGATAATGCATCGCAAGAGCGTAACGTAATAATAATGTCGCACTGGCGCGGTGTCGTCGTCGCGTCACCACGGGCGCCACCGCATACGCACCAGTGTCGTTTACTGCACCGACATAATGTTATCGTTACTGTTGTAACGATATACATCATTCGCGGTACATATATATATATGTATACACACATCTCTAAATAACAATATCGGTTTTTATACACTATATATATATATATACATATATGACGCGTACGCCAGCGGTTGAGCGATCGGCCGTTATGTTACGATTTTTTTTCCGTCGGGGCGTGTAGGGTCGTATACAGGGCGATCCACGAGAAACGGGCGATATTCGATCCGGCGCACGGGACCATGTAATGTACGCGTACGTAAACCGCGGAACGAGTTTCAGCACCGGGCGATATAGTAGTGAATTCGTGTTCACGGGGCAAAACCAACGGAAAGTCCGTTCCGAAATCGATGTAAAACTCGTGTTGTAAAATTTGAAGACAACGTTCTACAATATTGTTCTCCAAATGTTCGAATCGTGTTTTACACTCTCGTCGGACCACGGCGACGCGTCGTACTATCGGCCGCAGAGCGCAAAAGCGCGTCGGTCTCGACTTTATAACACGAGAAACAGATTTTCGGTCATAAACACGGCTTACTGCACTTGAAATCCATACAAAAATCGATTAAAAACGTCAAAAAAAAAAAAAAACCACTTAGTAGAAGGGTTTAAAAGCCACTCCCCCTCTGACGAATGTAACTTATTAAATACGATTTGTTAATTCTCGCAAAAGCGATTAACACGAATGATTTGCGCGGTGTTAGAAAATCGTACACAACAAGTTAGACCGGAGTAGTTGGATGGGGTAAAACATCATTCTACTAATTTTAGTATTATTAAGCGTTTTTTTTTTTTTTTTTTTTTTTTTTTTTATTATTTTCTTCGACGCAATAACAAATTCCATAGGCACTGATACGTTACGGCGCACAGGCATAGTGCGATCGGCGACGTAACACGCGGGAAATTCGAGTGATCGACTCGCGGCGGGGCGGTGCTTTGGAGGGGGTGTTGGAGGGGGGGGGGG